>JAVXUL010109574.1:0-34496 GCA_035590515.1 Trichilia minutiflora
TATAAATATGTATAAAATATAAATACATCAACTATATGCTTTTCATAATGTCAGGAATAAAATTTCAAATAATCAAGTTTATCATAGGAGCATGTAAAAATGTAAGTAGATGTTAGGTGTTAGAATTCAGATCTCTCTTTGCCCCTTACTTCTCACATGAACCAGTACTTAAACATAACAGATATCAGAGTGTGCTTTTAGAGCACATGAACTCCCCTCTTATGGCTCTTGGCTAGAGGTAAGAAAAAATAGAATACATGCTAAAATATCATATTAGAAATTCAAAAAACAAAGATAAAGCATAATAATGTTCAAGTAACTCATAAATACCTTGGCAAATATATATATATATTCATATCAATAGCTAAAACAATTTATCAACTAATAGTCTCTTTTATAAATCCACAACAAAACCAAAACAAAAAAATACTCATTGTATGCATATGTATAAATAACCATTCATTTCTCAAATATTTAGTCACAAATCAAAGTAAAAAGAATTCATCACAAAATAGTCCACAGCAAAATCACAAATGGCCTCCTCCTGGCCTTAATTCAAAGTAACTTATCCGCAAAACAATTTCTAAAGCATAAGGATGTTCAATATTCAACATCAAGCATAACATAAAAAATTATTTTACTAGTATCTCAATAATTAACTTTTTCATGAATAATTAAAAAACAGTAAAACAGGCTAAAATAAAAAGCATCCACTCATTTTAATGTATCAGAATTTTAATGTTGTATGGAAATTTTATGTCATAAATGATATTGTAAAACTTTTATAATGAAATAAAACATTTAGTAATCTATTCATGTTTAAAACATATTTTATATTTAAATATAGCTTTTGAAACAAAAAGAAACTTAATCTTATCCATTCATATGTTAAACATATATATAATCACATGTCTTTTAATATCATAAATAAAAATAAAACTATATACGGTCATATGTACAACATTTCTCATCCTTAATAATAAGTATAAAACATATTTCCATCATACACATATATTAAAAAAATTATAGTTTTCAATACCATAAGGAAGGTGTGACCAAATTCACTTACACAAAATCATATCCAACTTATCATTAAACATAATCATAAAAATAAAGGAAAAGTTTAGCTGTATCCACTCACTGTCATAAGAAGTGTTTACATTCTCTAGATTCCGCTATGCTGTTTGAGTCTCTATTGCACAAGTTTAGCACCAATGACATAATTCCATACATATCTCAATTTTAATTTTACAAAGGCAAAATGAAATTTGATGTATATCTAATGAATTAATTTTGATAATGCCTAATTATTAATCTTATTCTAGAATATAACCAATTACCCTTTTTCATCAATAAAAAACCACAATCCATTTCTTAATACCATATGACAGTAATCAAATTCAATTTTGGTTATCCGAACTTAATAATTCAATCTACACATATAAGGTATAATTCGATTTCATATCAATTGATCCCTATTTGTATTGCTCTAACATATAAAAATGCATTCGTATGATAATTAAACATTTTCCCCAATTTGGATGAATAGTACTTGAGTCATAAATAGTAACCCCAAGTTGTAAAATTATACAAAATATAAAATTGAAGTTGGAAGAATGCCAGGAATCTTACTAAAGAGTTAATTTAACCCTCAAAAGCTTGAATCATCGTCAATCAACGAAAATTCTCCAAATATAAATAGTAACTACAATGCATTCTGACCTATTTCATGCCTATTTTTGATGAAACAATAGGGGTCATAGGTAGAGGACAACATGTATTGATAATTCATAGTAAAAATTGAAAAATTAATTGGTGGAAAATAAAGAAAATTGAAAGAGAGCAAAGATGGAAGCTTACTGTGAGTAAACCCTATAAAACTATTGTGGGATTTTTCACAATAACCTAAGAGATCGATTATGTCATTTTATGCATGCCTTTCAACATATATCAACCAATTGACAACATAAAGCTATTAGGATTTAAAATTTTACCCAAATGAGTGAAATCCTCAAGCTTGAAGTCTCCCCCAAGCTTTCAAAGGTATCCACACTCTAGCCTTTGGTGATGGATGTGATGAAATTGATTAGAGACTTTAGGTGTTTGCAAAACTTTAGCAAGTCCAAGCAATATATCTACATATATATGCATGTATGCTTGCTCTATAATATGAAAGAACCATGGAAAAACCATTTTTTCCCTTAGTTTTCTTCCTCTCCTTGCTATCTTTTATGGAAAACAAATTTTCCAAATGTAAAACCTAATGGTTGAATGATTACTTAATCTTTCTCTCATTTGCTTTTCTTTTCTTTGTTTTGGTTTTTCAAAAATGAATTCATTCATTCATTCCACTTTGCTTCCACTATAGCCATATATATATACAAAGTGGTCAAAAATCAGTTTTAAAACCATTTCTTTAATGCCATTTAGTTGGCATCTGTAATACCCCATATGTTAGTTTGAGGACATTTTGTCATTTTATCCATAAGCGGTGTTTTTAAGCATGAATGTATGATTGGGGTTTTAATTGAGGTGTGAAGTGAATAAAAATAGGTTAAAGGTATATTGTTAATTTGGCCATGATTAATATAGTAATATCAAAATTTGCACTGGTGAGTACCATATGAAAGCTTGTAACATCTAGATGATTATGCCACAAACGGTGCTCGAATTGGATAAGTATTGAGAGAGTTATGACATTTTCCGACTAAATGATAAAATCGTGGCCCGATTTCCAAACCAGCATCCCTATAGCCAATTGATTTTTTGGATATTTTGAGATCGGTAGAATGATTATAACGTGTAGAGTCTAACATCATAAACAGTACTTAATTTGGATAAATAATGATAGAGATATGACTTTTTTGTGAAAAATCGGATAAAAAACGGTCAAAAACGAACCGAAATGGAAATTGATGATGTGAAAGACTTTTGAAGAAGGAAATAAATATTTCAGTAATGAATTTGGGATGAGAAATAAAGTCCGCTATGGAGAATGCGAATCGGGATGAGAAATGGTTGTTTTGCCCTCAAAAAGCAATTTAACTTAAAATTATAATTTTACCCCTACTGCATATAAATAGGCTATGAGGAGTTTATTTTGCTAGGAATTCATTTGGTAAGAGAGAAGGGAGGGGAGAGGAGGAAGGAGAGAGAAAGTAGAGAGAGTGTGTGTATTTTGGCATAACTTCGCGCACATACATTGGATTGATGCACCACTTACGCCATTAGACTTGTGCCAACGAGATGAATCAGCTGCTGGTCATATAATGCTGAAAAAGTTGTTAGAATAATGCCTCAAGCTCTACTATAGCTCGGATGAAATTTTCATTTTCTTCGTGATTCGACATCAAAAATCAAGAATTTTACCTCGTAAAGGCCTGATAGACTCTTCATGAGTAGTTATCACTATAAAACCTATGTTTTTTTTTTATGAATTTAAGAGAAAGATATGGATTGATTTATGAGTTGATTGATTTTGGTTACTTAGCTTGAAATGGTTGTTGTGATTCATAACATCGCATTGTTCCTAGAGTTGTGTTATTGGATGATTATCATATTGGGTGTATTAGGCTTAAAATTTAAGAAAAAATTGGTTAGGAGCACTTGGCACACCAAGTGTTCGATGAAATGTCTAAGCGACTATAGGTGTTGATTTATTATGAATGTGATGATTAGAAATGTTGCTAAGAAAAGTACAATGCATGATGAGATGAATAAATTATGAAACTTTGTATTGAGCTGTATACAATTACGTAAAATATAGGAAGACATGACGATTGCATACCAAGTGTTTGACAAAATGACTAAATAATGTGTTGATTGTTGTATTAGTAACGATTGGCTGGAGATGTTTTGTCGCATGAGTTGTGAGATCCACAGACCACTGCTTTGGATGTGGTATAAATGATCGAGGCCATTAAGGCCACTATATTTTTTGACATGTGGAGTTGGATTTATACTGTTATAAAATATAATGGTGATGTCGGTTTGATTATGTTGATGATGACTTTTGTAAGTATAGCTGAAGAGCTAATATTTTAGTTATCGATATCAATTTTTGGCTTGTGTATTGTTATGATATTTGATATATGTATCTTAACTTGATGGCCTTGTCAGCCAATGCATGTGATTTCGGCCTTGTATGCCGATGGCCTTAATTTGATTTTGTGTGCCAATGGATTTATCCTGTGAAATTGAATTTATATTAATCATGAATGAACAAGTGTATATGAAAAATAAGTACAGTGATCATAGTGATTATGGGGCTAATTTTAGGTTCATAAGTTTCATCTCAAGCATTTTATTTTCTAGCATGCTTGGTACCAAATGGATATGCCTTTATCCTTTTTCCCCTGCCTTATTTTATTGACTCTATAGTTGTTATTGAAACACTTATATTTTATTGTATTAGGGCATTATAAACTAGAATATGATCATAAGGAGGAGAGGATGATTAGAATTATTGCATTGTGACCACGATGGTCCCTTGTTTCTGGTAGACATAGGCAATGTTTATGATTTTAAACTTGGTGAGCCATTATAGTCGCTTTAGATATTGTATATTGATTTAGTAATGTTATTTGATTTCAGGGTACATTGCATTAGCATTGTCTTTACTTAATGAGAGTGATAGCTCCCTCACCTAGTAAAGAATAATAAGTAATGTATTCTAAAATAGCTATATTTGATATTAAGGAAAGGAGAATGTCCTATACATGTGTATTGTCAGTACTGATTTGTGTGATATTTTGTTAGCTTGTTTTATAGCATAGAATCTAGAGAGATAAGGATAAATAAGTGGTGGAACTCCTAATGTTTTCATTATTTCTTAAATGCTGAGGAAATCATAATTATTTAAAAGTTTTTGAGAAAGTAGCATTGATTGTGTATTTCATATGTTGGAAGTGGAATAATTATATTCTCTTTATTCTTTTAAATGTGATGTTTATAATTATATTCATGATTAGAATGATGTGTATAGAAATGATGTGTTGTGTTATTGAGAACCTTTGGAAGTTTTGATGTAGTATATGGGATTAAGGCTTAGAGAAGGCCTAATGTAGTTGCTTGGATATGTGTTCTCTTAGCGTGATGCGATTAATAAAGCTTTGTGCATTAGTTGAGGATGTATAATAGCATGAAAGGAATATGAAAGCATTAAAAGTTAGTTCTCGAAAGAATGAAAATACAGTATAACTAACACAAGATTAAACGATAGTTTAATATGTATATTGTTATGGATGATGTGAAAATGTGGTATGAAACAAGTCGTATGTATACAAAATTTTATGTGAGTGAAATTTTTTTTATGATGCATTATTTCATTTTAATTATTATGATTGCATGTGTGTGCATGTGTCATAATATTGATCTATGGATCCAGACATGATTGTTCCTCTGCTCGGTTAAGTGGGTAGCCTTGGACATGGACTAGAATGATATGTTCATGACATACACATATACATGTGCATGGTATTCAAATACAAACATTATATGTGCATTATATATAAATTCTTATGAGATGATGTTTACGATGAATGAACATATTTTGTTTCATAAAATCAATTATGGTAATATATATGCTCTTTATGTTTATGATACATACATATAAATATGGATATATATACACACATATATGATGACAGGTATGTTTTGCGTGTATGTGTATTAATTGTTTAAATTACGTCAATCCTTTTATATGATAACCTCTTGTATATTTTGATCTACTCACTAAGTCTTTCCAAAAATTTAACGCCCCCTCCTCAGTTCAATAATTAATAAATAATGAATATTTTGCATTATAATTAATAAATAATTTTATTTATTAATTAATATACAAAATATATCATTTCAAGTCTTCAAAATTATCAAAATATTTTTCGAACTAACGGGTGCTAGCATGTTATTATCGTAAAAATTTATTTTTTACATTAAAGAATAAAATGGCCTACCGTTCAAATATCATAGCAATTTAAATTTCATCAATACGAAATATCATTAATCAGCTTAATGATAATATTTTCATCCATCATCAACTACTATATATTGTGTGTAACCTTCTGGGTTCACCGTGAACTAGACATGAGTAAATATGAACACATTTATATCACTTCGGTGTAACTTCTTATAACCAAAGTTCTCAATGATCATGAGTGACCTCTAGCAAGATATCATGATCCTTAGAAAACTGAGAACAAAATTCAAATAAACCTATATAGTTATACTTACGTTAAAAGTCTCTTTGCTATCGATTCCTGATCGAGTATAGGCCATGAAATTGTCAAGTCACGAACTTGATTATAGGATCAGAAACTCAATTATAAATAGGATGTATATATCCAAAAACTTTTTTCAAAATTTGTATACTCTTGCTAGAGATTTAATTATATTAGATGACAGTTCTACCTAGAATTTCAAGCTCAAATACCTTAGTCAACAATTCTATCTTGACCATCACTTGTTCTCATACAATAAGAACACATTGCCATCAAGCTTCTTTCACCAAGTGTGGCTAGTCAGTGCAATATTCACAAGTAAATGATATGTCTCACGGTAGATAGCAGCTATGATGTCTCAAGTCTAAATATTAATGGTACATTAGTACAGTTGTGCGATGAATCATTGACTGTAGATATTCACCCATGTGATTCATCACGTTTGGTCATGTTCTCAAATATGGTACCTATGTTTATGTTCTTATGACATGAGACTCGTCACCCAACTATTAGTATCAGATACTAATCATTGGCAACAACAAAACATTCCGATCAAGTAATGTCATTATCCCTAATGACATCACCTCAATCAAGAACAAGTTTTATATATATTTAAATCGAAGATTCTACTCTCATATTTATAGCATTTTGTGGATAGAATCTCGACACATAATATATATAGGAACATATCTCCCACTAATAAAATGATTACAATAATTAACAACTAAACACAATGCAAGATACGTAAATGCTATTTTATTAAATGTAAATGCTTTTACAAATAGTTATAAAGTTTATATACAAATAAATAATTACCCTAAACCATATGACACCATTAGTTCTAGGGTATATCTCTAACACCTATATGCAACTAAAGCCAAATGAAGCAAATGAAATGTTTTTTTCACATTTAATTCTTATTTTAAAAAAAAATGGATGAAGAAAAGATAGAAATAGACATGAAAATATAAAGAAAATGAAGAAAAAGGTGGTCATAGTGAGGCTCAAATGGTGAAGTCCCAAGAAAACGAAAATCCAACACTGATTTCTTGTTTGGGATTCAAACAAATGCTAAAATCAGTGCAATGGCCTATCTTCTGCAGTGTACCATGACCGATGCTAATTCAAGTGCTTGTTTAGGCCTGCTTGGACCCTATTTTTGGACCTTGTTCTTTATGCAATCCAATTTCTCGTCCTTTATATTCTAGATTTTGATTCTCTCTTATATGACCTTGGATTTGATTCAAATTTTTTTTAATTCAATTATATTTGAATTCTCTTTAATTTGAATTAAACGTATTGTCAATTGGATTTCTCTATCAATGGGAATTTAACTAAAAGCTTGGTTATATAGTTAAAAACTTAAGGGCACTTTTCTAAAACTTAACAATTTCATCCAAAACTTATCAAAACACTTACTAATCATCAATACAGGTTTATTTAACCATTAGTAACACCCAAATATGAAATTTTTAAAATGACAAAAATACCTTTCCAAGATAAATTGACAAAAATGCTTTGAGCTACAAAAATAAGGTATTACATCCCGTCATATGCTTCAAACAAATTCAAGTTTTGATTTTAGGTACACAAATATTTTTGGATTCCTTTATATTAGCCTCGGTTCCTTTAGGAACCCACACCATATTTATAACAAAGGTATTCCTTTTCATAAGCGTTTATCGCTATTGTGTCCAAATTTGTTGAAATAATGACATATAATATTGACTTTCACCTTAGGAGTTGGTTTGATAAAGTAGTTTTTATAAACCATTTGTTTAGTGTGTAGTTGGTAACCAATGTCATATTTGTCAAAGACATACCTTTGGAATCCTAGAAGTAAGTTTAAATTCTTTTACCCTTTTATAAATTTTAAAACTATTTCATTTAAACCATTAGAGTTCTTTCTAAGATTACTAATCTCAATCAAATAAAGTTCATTTTCTTTTTCAAATATGTTGTTCATTTTTTCAAGCATGAAATTTCATTTGATAGAGCATTAACTTGTTTCTTGAGATAACGATTATTGGAACGTAATTTATGAAATTCATCATATAATTTCTTAAAAGTATCAAGCAATTCATCATAATCACATCTCAAATTTGGATTGGTTACTCCATCCTCTTCATTGATAGCCATGAAACACATGTTTGCCACTTCGTTTGTAGCTTCCTCATTCGAGGAGCTTACCTCCTCCACATCCCAAGTGGTTACCATTACTTTCTTCTTGTACTTTTTGTATTTGATGGGGGGCAATATGCCTTTGTTGACTTGTGTATCACGAATCTTACTTTTGATGATAACAAAATGAATGACCAAAGTCAAGATCAAGAATCAAATTGAATAATTTTCAAGCATTATGTAAATTCTTGATGTAAATATGTTTTTGATTAAGCTCAAAATGTGTCCTTAAATGTTTTTATAAAAAGAAACTTCATTTTCTCAAAAATATTTTATGAACCTTTTAAAAAGAATCTCAAAAACTCCCCTCTTGATTAAAACCAAAATGCCTTGAAAAAAATGTTTATATTTTATGAATTCAAGGATTTGATCAAATGAATAGCGTGGTTCGTTCGAACAAATAGGTTGTTTAAAAAAAAAAAGGGAGTTCAACTTTTATCGATCGAATGAACATCAAGTCTCGATCTAACAAACAGAGGACTCATTTTTGGCAGTCGAATGAATAGGGCTATTCGTTCAAACGAAATTGTTGCCGTTTCTAAGTCAGAAGACTTAATTTTTGTTGGTCGAATGAACAGGGTAGTTCGTTCGAACGAACTTGTACCAGAGCCTATTCGATCGAACAAAGAGACCATTTCGATCGATCGAATCATCGCAGATTTAAAAAATAACGGCTAGTTTTTCTGTCCAACGATCATATTTTTCTTAAAACTATAAATAGTCCTCTCATTTGCTCTTGGAAGTCTTCTTGAACGTTTTGAATCACTGTTACATTAACTTTTAGAGCAAAAACACATTCTTGAGCTTAATCTTTCATATTCTTTGAATTTATCTCAAAACCCTAGTTTTCACCCTTATTTCCTTCTTAGTATTCTATTGAGAAGGGTTTGAAAAGTTATTGTAACTTTCATTTCATATCTTTTTGTGTATTTAAAGTGATTCGAAGGGATCCTTTCACTTGGGCTGTATTTGTATATCACTTGGAGTAGTGATTGTTTGTAAGGTTTGGAGGTGAGTCGGTAAAATCTCCACATTATATAAAAGTTTGAGCCTTGATTGATAAGGCTTGTTTAGTAAAAACTTCAAGGGGTGCTTGAAAAAAGTGGATGAAAGTGGACGTATTCTTAGAGTTAGCCGAACCACTATAAAATCGAACTTGCAAATATCTCTTTTCCCTAATCTTTCCTTTGTGTTCATATTTGGTGGTTGTGAATATCAAAAAGTGTGTGAAGTTTATTAAAAATCTTTGAAACCCAATTCAACACCACCACCACCACCCCTCTTGGGTTGCCTTAGTAGGATTTTAGCATAGTCAGAATAATTTAATAAGATAACCACTCAAAGGCTAGTTAAAAAGGAATTACATTTATTCATCCATACCTTTATGTTGGATAATTCACTCCTGGTCACTGCCTTAGATACCAGACCTGACCTCGTCAAGCTCTCCGTGCTTAAGAGATATCTAACATCCGTGACGGGCAGAGATAATAATTTATTAACAACACCGATGGGGATGTCAGACTGCTCCTTCCTTGCCTCTGCACAAAAAATATGTGATTCATAAAGTATACCGCTAATAAAGGCAGTCAATCCGTGTAGCAAAGAATTCACGTACTTGTCTCTTAGAAAGTTGAAGGGATAGAGCCCTCGTAAGCCTCTGTTCAGTCCCTATTGGCAATAAACCAGTGATCTTTCTAATCTTTATTGTAGGAGGGGTTCCCCTTCACCTAAGACTAATACCTCTGACGTGGCTGTAAATAATACCACCCTGAATACTAACCCAGATTCTTTCTGAGGCTATAAAAGTATAAGATCTCATCTAGGGTGGGGGCGGGGCTACATGCATGGCCTTTAATACAAAAAGGCTGCTTAGAAGCCTCCAACTATTGAGGGTAAGCTTGTAGGAAGGGATTCTAAGTACCTCAAAGATCCTGACAAAATATCACTGAAGGGACAATCAGGCCCCTAACAACAAATGCTCCTCCTTCAAAGTCATTTCTCCTTGTACAAGGACGCTTGGGATTTCTATTACCTTCTGTACCCTAAATCGCACACTGTCCAGAATCCCCAATGTTTGCTTATAAGCACACATATCCGTCTCAATGACAATTGAGGGGTACTAATCTCCTAAGCGTTGATAGGAATGTCGATTGACCAGAAAAAGCGGGAATTCCTTTTTGAGCGGAACCACAAGGAAGGTTAAACTTAACTTACATTCTCTATTTCTTTATTCTCCATATACCTTTGTTGACTTAGGCATCGGAATTTTTTCGTCAAAAAACATACTCCGTGTTACTTCAAGTATGTTACTGTTTTACAGGGTTTAGATGTATAACCTTGCATGTGAAAATCTATCCATCGAACCCATATCAACGGGGAACCATCATCCCTTCAACTGAATTATTTTATACCTCAACATTATTGAAAATAACAATTAACCATATTATTAGACTAAGCTACAAATAAAATAAAATTTTAGGCAAAAAGTATAAATAATTAAAACTTTAATTTTAGGTTAATTTATAAATAATTTTAAATTTGGTTCTTAATTAAAATTTCACAAAAATTGATTTTATGGTTTCAATCTTTTCACTTAGCCACTACCACCTTCCAATTGCCCTATGAAAACATAGATTTATATAGCTAGTAATTGGCCAATTCTAGATCCAAAATTTGACTGAATCTATTTTGCATTTTAAGATTTTTATTTTTATATATTATACAAACCTAACATAAGTAGCAATGCATATGGGAATGATAGATATAAAGGACAAGCTTGAAGATATAGTTATATTACATAGACTTATTACACATTTTAAGGTCAAGAAACTTAAGGAGCTATTTCAAAGATTCGTGCAAAGGATTGTAGATCAAGAATTAGTGGCATACGAATGGGCTAAAAAAAGTTTTAATTAAAGAATCAAGGCTAATTCTTCTTATGTAAATAAGAGAAGAGTAAGTCTAAGTCCAATATTAGAATTTTTTTAATTAGTCACTATTAGAGACTAGCCCATTTATTTGGCCTTTATTTTGTTTTAATTAGTCTTAATTTAGTTTGTAAACTTATGTTAACTTAGCCCCAATGCTAACTTGGTCCAAATTCATAAAGCATTAGGGTTTCTGCATATTCCTTTTAAGGTTAGGTTTTTTTTTTTTAGATTCCAAAATTATAGTACAAGGGAGATATTATTACACCCTATATTTTAAAATAGAGATATTTTAGTCATTTTACTTTTTAGGGGCATTTTTGTTATTTTTAAAAAGTATTTTTTCAGATACTAAAAATAATTAATTTACTTTGTTTTATTGTTTATTATGTCTTTTGAGCAAGTTTAGATGAAATTGATTTATTTTACATGAGTTTGGAAAAAAATTTCTTAAGTTTTTAATTGAGTATCGAAACTTCAAATTTAAATTTCTATTAATTGGAATATTCGATTTACCATCTATTTTTATATTAAACTAGATACATATACAATTAAATAAAAAAACATAGTAAAATTCAACATCAAATGAGAGAGAAATCGGTTTTAGCAATAGATGCAGATAATATAGTAGCATTATTATCTTTTTAAAGCTTTAAACATGTTATAAAAATGTCCACTATTGATCATATTCTATTTTTGGCTCCCTGGTTGGCAGAATGTATTCCTCTCTGGTTCCATTTGCAAAATTTTTCTTTTTCTTCCAAATTTCTCAATTTTTATCTGTTTAACTCGTCGTTTTTTTTTAGAAATCAATTATACTCATCATCCTTTATATTATACACATTTTATTTTGTTGATTTGGTAAAGAAATCGAGCTAAGGAGCATTAGGAGAAGTGACGGGTACTGTTTATGAGCTGGAGATTCTTCTAATGTAAAGCAAATTGAAGCTTTCCAGGGTTAATTTTAACCTTTTGGTAAGTTGATAACACTTTATAGCTTTAAATTTTGTATAATTTCTTTTGAATGACTTATGTCTTTGTATTTTCTCCGTTTGACTTCATTGTTGGGTTTTGTTTTCTTTTGGAGTTCCTGAAAGTTGCATTTGGAATCGGAAGCTATATTTGTGTTTGTATGTATTTGTTTATACATTATTTTGGTAGGCATTTCAGTATATATTATTTGTTTTTTTTTCAATTCCTAGAATTTTAAGTTGTTGCAGTATGCCATTTATGGAATTTTGGAGTTTTGTTTGTATTTCATGGTTTAAAATGTTGAAATCTCGAATATGTTCATATGTAATGTTATTCAACATAGTTCAGAGTATGAAAAATGGAAGGAAATCATGTGTTTTGTTGAAGAGTTTTTCTTTAAGTTTTCATAATTTCGTAATCTTGTCTTTAATGAGATTTAGGCTACATTGAGGATTTTATATTTGTAGTTATATTATTTTCATTCCATTTATCATTGGGATATCTTCTATAAATTTTGAGTTTAGGTTGGTTGAGATATGTCATGATTTAAGCAAAAATCATTTGTTACTTTCTATTGTAATTATCTTATGAGAATGAGAACGATTTTTGATTTTTGATTTTTGATTATAGAATTTATTTAGGTTTGTTGCCCATTGATAGAAAATAAATTCGTCTTACAAACAGAAATATTTTTCTCACAATTGTTTTTGTTATTTATGTTGTTTGAATGGTTTCGATTTTAATTGTGAGACTTTTAACTTTGTCCCTGGTTTTCTTTATCAATAAATCTTTTGTTGATTGCCATTCAAATTTCTATCTTTTAAGGACAATGGATAATTCACAATTGTTTGCTTTGGCTTTCTTTTTTTAAAACTGATTTGTGATTTTTGCCAGCATGAGAAAATGAGTAATCATGTTGGTAGTTGAAAAATGTGAAGTACAATTATAATTATTTACCTCATCTTGAATTTTTGAACTATGTCCGTGATTAATTGCCTAGCAATTAGCTAGTTCATGATGTGAAAATGGTCTATATAGGTAGGTAGATTTGAATACCAAGTTATTTCTCTATGTTTCAAGTATGTTGTTTATTGTCAATTTAATTATTTTTATAGTCAAAAGGTTCTACATTGGTCTGAGATGTATTAATTGGGTTTTAAGGTAGAAGGGAATCCATTCATTTCAACTTACCTAAGTTTTTGTTTCATGTGATGGAAAAACTTGTTAAAGCCTTTTGGAGACACTTCACAAGGGAATATGAATGTGTTTACTATTTTTGTTTTAGCTTTTCCATAAAACTTTAACATTTTGTTATAGTTTTTCTATAACTTTCCATTTGAGTTAAAATGATTTATGGTGTTTGCATTTTAGTCATTGATTCTATTAAAATATTGGAATACTATCAGTGGATTTCTTCCTGTGGCTTTCCTTTGACATGATTTCTTTATGATACGTATGATTGTATAAGATTCATGTTTACAAAGTTTTATATGTTTTATGATATAATTTCTTTATGATATGTATGACTATATTTAGAATTGACGATGATGTTTTATGATAATTTTTATATAGTTTCGGTAAAACCATTGATTTTTATTTAGATTTATAATCAATGATAGTTTTATAAATGAAATATTGATTTTATATTATCATCATTGTGTTTAGATATTTCGACGGAGCAGCCAAATTAGCTCTCACTAATTCGAGTTTAGTTCGGCATTTTCTAGTTAGTACTGTGAGTGGATGTTTTTCTATTTTAATTATTATTCATTTATTTAATTATATATTTGAATAATCCATGAAAATTTTAAATTTTTAAATATTTTAGCATGTTAGATGATAGTATATGTTTTCATGTGAAGGTAGAGTAATAGTTTTGTGTGGTGATTGGGAAAACCCCTTGTTTGTGATAGAATTATACATAGAAAAGTATTTTATGATTTTGATATGTTCTTTATTTTGATATTTATGTATATTGGTGGCTTGAGACCAAATGTGATTTTATGTAATACTGAAAATGTTTTATAGTATACCTATGTGATTACAATGATGATTTATTATTTTGATTTAATCGATAAATTCGTTGATTTGAAATTAATTTGAGTATCGGATTTGGAATGGCTATACTTATAAAAATACATGATGATAATGTTAATTTGATATGATTATGATGTTTCGTCAGTGAACCAGATTTTTATGTATTAGAATTGATGACTTTATTATCAATGAGCCAATTATAGTTACAGAGATAAGTAGCCCGAATGGAGACCTATGAAAGGTCGTTCGGGTGAGTAGTTCATCGATGGGGTCGATATAAGGGAGATGATGATCCCATTGGTAGAGTGGCCCGTCAAGTGGAAAGTAAAGGACAGTCACGTAGGATATTATGTGACTACTCGAGCCCAATATCAGTGATGGGCACTATTTTATAGATACTTGCATGCATACTTTATATTTTAGTAAATAAATATCTATTTTATTCATGAATTTTTTTATATAGAAAACCGACTGACGATCTTGGGATTACTCTTAATTCAAGTAATTACCAAGAAAGGAAACCAGCCCAATAATTTTAAAATTTTAATTTTGATGGTGGTTTTAGATTAATTTGAAAGATATATCCTTATTTTGTATGTTACTTAAATTTTAAAACACATTCTTATTTATATTTATAAGACTCTTTATGTTAGTGTATAAAACTGTTTAATTTTGTTTATATATTTTTATTCACTCACGGAGTATAGTTTCATATACTCACCCTCCACTTTTTAGTATCAAGTGAACCCGATATTAGCGTAGCAAGTATTATGGTGGTTTTAGTATTAAGATTTAGAATATTCAGATATATTTCTAAATTCGACTCATATTTTAAAACGTTTGTGTTCACTAAGGTTGCCAAAATTTTTGTAATTTGTATATTGATGTTTCGAGCATTGTAAAAGTTTATAAAATTTATTATTGTTATTATATACCTGAGTTATATATATTTATATTTTCAATGATTCATTTTGTAGATTTATGAATTGATTTAAATACTTTGAAGTATTTGAGATTTAATTGAGAAATTTATTGAAATTTGGGTGTTTGAGATGAAGATATTGGATGTATTTTAAATGTTAGTTTTGCAAACAGATTTTTTGAATATCTTACAGGCTTTTAGTATATATTTAGGGGTAATAGAATATGTATTGGGAGTTTATGACGATTGTCATGTATGGGATCAACTGGTCAGGATGTAACAGATATTATTATTATTATTGAATGAATTCTCTTTTTTATCTCTTTAAGTGAGAATTGATTAATCTTTGTGATTTCTTCAAAAACTTGAAGTTGACTTATCAAATATTAGTAATCTTTATGATCTCAAATTCCTCCATAAATCTATTTTAAGTTCTTAAGTACATTATTATTCTTAAATTTAGAATTCTGTTCTTGCATGATTAAGGGATTTAAGGTTCTTGAACACTTGATTTGGAAGTTACAAGACTAGTTCCTCTTTATGTTTCCGCATTAGTATTGTACACTGAATCTAATTTACACAAAATGAAATACATAATAATCCATAATTCATCATGTATATCTATTGAATATTTACCCAAAATACAATTTAGATAAATTATGTATGTATATATAAAATTAAACATATAACTAACTATGCATATACATAAAATGAAGTAGGTAGTATATAATGCATGTATCCAAAAAATTAAATCAAATAATATAATATATTTGTATCTCAAAATTTTAACTAAACGATATAAATGTGTGCATATATTAAGCAATGAGAAAAGAATTTTTTTTTTCAATAAGTTGATATGAAGGTGATACTAATATCATTTATTGGATATTCTTAATTGACGAAGAATTCATATTTCCTTAAAAATCACATATGTCAAACCATCGAGATAAAAATATTAGGAAACATACCTAAAATTATGTTATAGACCTAAATCTGTAGATGTGTGGTTATAAATATTCTAAGATCTGAATAGTTTAGAAATGTTTTTCTTTATTTGATGGAATGGTAAAAAAGTGTATACTATGTTCAATATTAGGGACCATAACTTAATGAATCCAGGTAGCTCATATTATGTATTTTTATTTAATTCATCGTAAAATAAATTTAAAATAGAAATAAATCTCTACTCATTATTAAATTCACTCAGAAGATTCATATTATTTTAATTTAATTAGATCACTTAATTTCGAATTTAACTTATAATAGTTTTTAATACACAATATTAATATGCAAACCTCTATATTTATTGATTTTAATTTAACATGTTTGTCTCAAATTTTTAATAAATAAATACTTTAAAATGCATTTTAAACAACAAAACATGCAATTTGTTCATATGTATGTGTGTATGTGTGCATGCATTAAATAATTAATCTAATCCAACCCATGCCATCTAATATTCTAAATTTTTGAATGCATTAAATAATTAAACTAATATAACCCATGCCATCTAGTAATCTAAATTTATTTTCAAACAGTAATTGAATTTGTGAAAGGAAAGACAAATATAGCATGAAATATATTTTGTAAACAATTGATCATGTATAGTGTAGCAATGAAAAAACTATACTTGCCTTAATCTACAATTGGAATTGACCTTGTTGCAATGGTACTAAAAATATAAAAATTGTGTTTTCAAACTATGAAAAAAAATAAAATAAAATAAATAATAATATAAAAAATTATTTAAAATTTAATAATATTATCTTTTAATTAGAGATAGAATTTAATAATTTGTTTAAAGTTAATTTTGTTTTGAATTGATTATAGAATTTAATAATTTGTTTAAAGTTATTTTTGTTTTGAATTGATTATAGGAGGATATATTTAGAATTATAATTATAATAAAATTATTTCTCAATATTATATCACATTTTTTTAATATTTCAACCAGGGCTACCATAGTAATTTCAACGAAGCATCCACCAAATCCCATTATTCCTTCGACTCGGCCTCCTTCAACAACTCAGCTACGACCGTCCAGCTCTGGTGGCCGACCTCCCCCCGAAAAACATTTTTTTTTTAATTAATTGCCAAGCTGACCCATATGTCGTTCTCAAATTTTCTCTTTAATTATTACTGTTTCCAAACCAAATTGTCGAAAATTCTAGAAATTCTCTTCAATTGAACGAAAATTCTCCTCTCCATAGTTTACAGGAATTGAATTTGCTTAAAATTGAATCGACAATGTTCAACGGAATGATGGATCCGGAGTTGATCAGATTAGCTCAAGAGCAGATGAGTCGCATGTCACCTGATGACTTCGCTAGGATTCAACAACAGGTATTTGATAGGAATTTTTTAACCTGTTTCTTATGTAATCATGTTTGGTAGATACATACAAACAGAAATTTGATCGAGTTGTTCCTATGGAAGTTTTCTTTTGGAAGTAGGTAATTTCAATTGGATAGGACTATGTTTGTTTTGGGGTCAATAACTGATTTCCTTATTGGTTTAGCAATCATTGATTTGACGATAAAAACTGATTAATTAAGCTGTGTTTGAAAATATCAATTTTATTGTGCCCTAAGAAATGTCTAATGTGATAAATCAACCAAGATTGAAGCCCAAATTGGTCGGGGGGTTATATGAATCTCTTCCTCTGTTACACCTTACCTAGGCTTATCATGAGAACTTTCAATTAAAACTGGGATATTTCGCTAGTGCTGGTCCGTTTTGTAATGACTGCGATGGGACTTCATCAACGCCACATTTGGCAGGTGTCTCCTGTCTTAAGCTGAACGAAGGGGTGGAGAGGAGTTTTAGCATCAATGCATACCTTTACCATTAGTTTTACTGACCCCCTGACTTTTAATAAGTAGATGATAGTCCTATTTACTTAACATATTGTCAAAAATAATTTTGGCCAAACTTGTGATATGATGTTAATAAATTTCTTAATTGAGTTGCACTTCCATTTAAATATAGTTGGAGCTAAATATTTAACAAAAACTATCAAATATATTAAAAAAATTATTTTGATAGTTTTCTTAATTATTTGTGTGTGTGTGTGTGTGTGTGTGTGTATGATTTTGACTTCTATGCAAGAGAAGAAAAAGAAAAAGGAAAATATTTCGATAACCCTGACATCTTTTGGTGGATTCTTGGGTTGAACATAAGCAGTGGGATAACTGTTGACTTTACTCTCTTTAGCAGTCATGAAATCCACGGATGTAATATTCAAGTATGGGTGCCCCAAGGGAATTCAATCCACTAACCTCCATTTGGAAACCAAGGTTATATCCCTTGGGGCTATTTTATTTAAACAAATATTGACTTCTCAATAACAATCAATGAAATCATTTAAATAATTTTCAAATTAAAATTGCCCTATATAAAATTTCCAAAAACCGTAAGTAGATATTTGATTGGTATTCAGTTTCTATAATGATAACTAACTACTCAGAATAGGAATCGATTGATGCCATGGTTGCTGGATTTGTGAAAGTCTTAAGTTAAAACCAATGCATAGCCCAACTATGAAATTAGAAAACAGAGACAGTCATTTAAGAATAAGTAACAGGTTATGCCCCAACAATCAACCCTAATAAATTAATTCCTTAATTCTATTCTGAACTCATGAACTGTTTGACTGAGCTTTTAATTTGTTCACTTAACATTGATGCTTCAATGGGCCTTGAAGTTTTCCATGGTTTGGTTAATTGTAATTGTCTACTAATTGATTACTTTGATGGGCCCATGGGAATACAGATGATGTCTAATCCAGAGTTGATGCAAATGGCTACAGAAAACATGAAAAATATGAGGCCTGAAGACTTGAAGCATGCTGCAGAACAGTTAAATCATACCCGTCCTGAGGAGATGGCTGAGATTGGTGAGAAATTGGCTAATGCAAGTCCTGAAGAGATTGCTGGTATGCGTGCTCGTGTTGAAGCCCAAGTAAATTATGAATTAAATGCTGCACAGATGTTGAAGAAACAGGTAAATATAAAGCATTTCAGGTCGAGCATGTGATATTTATTTTGCCCCTAATATATGGGTAAATGATGTATTGAGTGTTTACTAAAACGGCCATGTTTTGGAGAGAACATCTCTCATGGGATGATATGTGAAGTTGTGAGCCACAGACATGTGTTATTGATTTCTGCAAGCTTCAAATTTCATAGGTAGGAGTATTTATTTAGACTACAATTGAATTAAGGGGGTATTATTTACTTTGCTACTAAGAAATTTACTAACTTAGCACCTTATTTAGGAATGATTTTATAGACTGAGCTTCATATGTTCATTTATACTTGGCAGGGGAATGAACTTCACAGCCAGGGAAGATTCAATGATGCCTCGCAGAAATATTTACTTGTAAAGTAGAAAGTGCATCTTTTCTCCTTTTTCTTTCACATCTTTGCAGTTTGCTGTATGTTCTCCAATTCATATTAATGTTTTTTCCCATTTTTGAATTATATTAGGCAAAGAAAAATCTGCAAGGAATTCATTCCTCCAAAGGCAAAACACTAATATTGGCATGCTCTCTTAACTTGATGTCTTGTTACCTGAAAACAAGGCAGTATGATGAGTGTGTTAAAGAAGGCTGTGAGGTATGAACATAGCCACTTTTCTTGTTTGTTATATCATGATTTGAGATCATTCATGCATGGTTTTTTCTCTAGTTATTACAAGTTAAGAACATGGGAGAAACTAATTAATTTATAGTTTATAAGAGTAGAAAATATAAATGAAAATATTTTCTTTGGTCATATTCCAGGTACTGGCATCTGATGCAAGGAACATCAAGGCTCTTTATCGGAGGGGTCAAGCTTATAAAGAACTTGGCCAACTGGAAGTAAGCTGTTCTATGAAGATTAGTTAATTGTTGCCCAGCCCCTGATTGCCAAATTGCATTTCTAAAAGATTCAACTTATGCAATTTTGTGTTATTTATTATGAGCTTCTGCAATTGTTTAGGACGCTGTCTCTGATTTGAGCAAAACACATGAATTGTCCCCAGATGATGAAACTATTGCTGATGTCTTAAGGTATGAATTCAATAGATTAGAAACAAGCATGGAATGTTTTATTAAGTGCCATCACCTATTCTGTATATTTAGTTAATGCTAGCATAACTGTAGTCCTCCTTTGATCATCTTGGGTGAGCTATAGGCCAAAATCTGTTCGGTTTAAGCACCAGAACGCCTTTTGATATTTTAATTCCTATTGTTTATGGTTTTGCCAAAGCATATAAATTTCTTTTGCCTTTTGTTTCAGAGTTAGTTTTTTCTTAATATTTTTATTATGATTTTATGATAATGAAGTGGTTGATAAAGACCATATTTGGTTTTAAATAAAACATGTTATTTGATGGAAATTGCTGATACAGGGATGCTAAGGAAAGACTGGCTACAGAAGGTGGTCATCCTGGCCCAGGAAGTATGTTGTTCTCTTACTTAATGTTGATGATTATCATTTTTCTTTGTTTTTTATTGCTTAATCCATATTTATGCATTATATTCAAATTTTGTATTGATTGCCTGTTCTCTACTCATATTTGATAGGATTAGTAATTGAAGACTCAACTGAAGAAGTTGAGGCGGTGTCTTCTGGAAACCATAAAAGTTCATCCACAGAAAATTTGGTAACACAACCACGGGAAAGAATTGACTTCTCTGGAAGTGAACATAGTGGTAATGGTGGAGGCTTGACAACTAATCCCGCGTATTTGCGGGATTTGAAAGATGATCCAGAATCTATCAGGTTTTTTATCATCCATTCTTAAATTGTTTAATAGATAATCTTCTTTTGCTTAGTTACCAATTAAAGCATGATGCATACAGTTATGAGCAAGAGAGTGTTTAAGTGTAAAGCTGAAGAAGCCTCCGGTGTATGTAAATGAGGAAACTTTTTAAATTTGAAACTTGAGATAAGACTTGGAAAGCATATCTAATAGCATACATTGTACAAATTCATGAGAAGAATGTACGGTTAGGATTAAAAGCAAGAATAAAATGGAAGAAGAATCAGAAAATCGTGCATGAATTAGGCTATTGAGTGGAGAAAATACGAGAGAAGATAGTAATACATGCTATGAAGAATTTTGAAGAAGGGTAGAAACAAAGATCCCTAAATATATCATTACTAGAACAAGTAGTTAGAGTCCCCGGCCCTGGATGATTTAAAATTATTTGGTCCGCTGGATGATTTTTCATACCATTCTATCCAGCCTAAATACTTCTGCTCTCTTGCTGGTACTCTGGATGAGTTTCTCTCTCCATTCTAATTTGGACTCTTAAGGTTGATATCTAGCATCATTTACTAGCAAATAACATTAAACTTTAGCAGTAGTGTCTAGATACACATAAAATAGTCAGGTGATGTGCATGTACGCAAATTTTATACACCTTAATTAATGGGCTACCACAAATTTACCTTAGTGATCTAAGTTTGTAAGATTAACATTACTGAAATTGGATCTCAATGGATTGAGCTAATATGAGGATCAAAAAGTGTTCAAAGTGTAACTTGTCCCTTTAGGGCTGAAAACAGTCATGTTGTCTTTATGGTCTATTTAATTACTTACCCATGGTTATAAATTAAAATTGTTTTATTTATTCTGCTGCTTCTTTCTTTTCTTTTTTTTGGGGGGTGGATGATTCATAGATCATTCCAGAATTTCATCTCTAATGCCAATCCCGAAACCCTCGCTGCTATCAGCGGTGGAAAAGCTGGAGAGGTATCTCCTGACATGTTTAAGGTTGCATCAAATATGATTGGCAAGATGTCACCTGAAGAACTTCAAAAGATGATTCAATTCGCTTCTTCATTTCAAGGGGAAAATCCATTTACAAATGGTGGTTCCAACAGAACAAATTCCAATAGCTTTAGACCTGGGTCAATTCCTCCAAATGCGAACCCTAACATGCTTAAAACAGCTTCTGATATGATGAGTAAGATGTCACCAGAGGATCTTCAAAAAATGTTTGAGATGACATCCTCCTTGAATAACAGAGATTCTGGTCCATCATCAGCGGGCATAGACACTGATGGACTAAGTTCAGATTCTAGATCAAGATTATCAGAACGCAGGGAGAGTTCTGCTGTTAATGGGAATACTGTCATGGATAACTCTAGTTCTTCCAGTAGTTTCTTCCTGAATTCTAGAGCTGGTCCACAGTCGAGCTTTTCACCTTCAACTGATGATTTACAACAGATGAGAAGCCAAATGAATGATCCGGCTATGAAGCAGGTATTTTTGCTTCTTTCCATTTTTGCTTTCTAGGTGGTGCCATGAGTCTATATTAAAATGAAATCATTTAATTTGTGTTTGTTTTATTGCAAATTGGTAGATGTTCTCATCAATGATAAAGAATATGAACCCAGAAATGATGGCAAACATGAGTGAACAGTTTGGAATCAAGCTTTCTCAGGAAGATGCGGCAAAATTTCAACAAACGATGTCATCATTATCGCCAGATGACTTGGATAGAATGGTAACATCCCTTGGACTTATTTAATTTATTCACTTGTATTTATATTTTAATTTTAGAATAACCCAGTTTTAAAAATTGAGAAGATTTTTAACTGACCAACCAACCACATGATTCGAAGTTATTTTTATCTTAGGTTTTAGTGGTTGCAACTTGTAAGTTGATGGGTTCTTTTATTAAGATTATGTTTAATTGGCATTTGCTCATAATATGTTATTACTATAGTAGTAAATGTCAGTAGTCGATTTGAGTACATTGATGAATTTGAACAAAGCGTCAACTATTTAAATTCTCTCATGTTTTCTTTTGTCTAGTAAATGGATGAATGAGGAATTCAAGACACCTGGATGAACCAGCTTGATCATCAAATCTTGGCTGTTATTTTGTTTTCCTCTCCACTTTAGATGCAACCCCACACCCAAATATCCAATTCGATTTGTAAACCAGCTTCAAATGAGATCTAATGTGATGTGATTTGTGACACTTGCCATTAATGAAATAGTATTATCTGCTAAGCATACATGGCTGAAAATGTTAAATATTTTCTTCCCCTCAAATTGTTGCAGATGCGTTGGGCAGATAGGGTTCAAAAAGGAGTTGAAGGTGTTAAAAAGACAAAGAACTGGTTGCTGGGAAAACCTGGTATGATTCTGGCCATATGCATGCTCATCTTAGCTGTGATACTTCATCGGCTGGGTTACATCGGTAGTTAGAACAATGAGTCTGTGTGCTATAGTATTACATCACACACTAGTTTAGCCTAGCACACAGATGAGCGACAATTATCTCCAGGAAACATTCTATCAATAACACAATGGCCGCAAGGTAAGTGAAACAAAGAGCTATGTTTACCTGGAATGAAGAAAAGAAACGGGTGGTTTTGTGACAAGTGGATGCAAATAATGCCCGTTATATTTTTTGTGTCATATTGTTGTCATTGCACAATATGTATTAATCAATCTGATTACAGCCGTAAGAATTGAATGATTGTTGTTTATTTTTGGTGGGTTATAGAGTTTGACAACATCCAAAATCTGTAGGAACCCTTTTTCTTTCTCTTACTGTCAATTTTTTTTTTTTAAACTATTTTAGTTTTCTAAAAATTTATGTTTCCGTTTCTGTATCTGTTTTTCTCCTGCCATCCGCTGGTCGTAAGGTAAGATAGTGAAAATGGGGATTTCCCCTTGGGCCTTCTTCCAACAATGTTCACCATTATTTTAATTCATGAGTTTTAATTTAAAAAAAAAAAGGACAAGCAAAGATAATTTGATTCTCATAAAATGATAAAGAAGTTATCAGAAAATTGAACGAATTAAGATTTATTTGAGTATTTTAAAAACTATAAAATTATTTGGTATAATTAGCAAATTTTTATTATTTGAAGATAAGTGTTTTTCTCTTCAATTTATTAAAAATGTTTGGAAATGGTACTGTTGGAAGAAATATATGTTTCATAACTTTCTCTTATTTTATGAAAATTACAAATAAAAAGAAAATATATAAAAATTCATAAATACTTATGAATATATTTAATTATTTTTTAATTTATTTATATTTATATTATTATTGTTGTTTTTATTTAAATAAAAAAACTAAAATATTACAATTTCGAAAAAAGAAAAAATATTAAAGAATATTGGGAAATATTGATTGAGGATATAAAAATAATTTGTTTTAAATAATTAAAATTCTAATTTAATTTGGATAGCAATATAAGAAATACAGGGAAAACATAATTTAAAATCTTTATATTTATGAACTATCGTTGAAAATTAATTTTAAAAAATATTCAATGTTATAATAAAAAAATAAATTAATATTAAAGGATCAGCATAATTTTTTTAGTGAGTTTTGTAATGTTTTTAAACAGTGGTGCTTTGAAAATTATCAAAATAATATTGAGATAAAAATAGGGCTTTTAAAAGCAGAAATCATGTTTGACAGGGTTATTTTTGTGAAGTATTTATTTTCGAAAATAATATTATAATTAATTTTTAAAAAAAATTTCAAACTCTGGAAAATAATTAAAACAATTATTTTTCACTTTTTATATAAGATTTAAAATATAATATTTTTTATTATCAAAAATAAGTTTTATAAAAGATTCAATCAAACAACATTTTTGTTTTTTTATATTATAAAATAATTATAAAAATACAACCAAACAACCGTTTTTTTCTGTTATTTAAATCGTTGTTTGTAAAAAATAAAAAATATTATTTAATAAAATTTAATTAGCGAATGCTACGAGAGAATTTGACTTCACGAGAGGAAAATGAATTTCCAATTTTACGATAAATATTTAAATTATATTTAAATTATTTTTAATTTATATAATTGTAAACAAATAAGATAAAATAAAGTATATACAACAACACACCTAATATTTATTGTTAATGTAAGAAGTTGGTGTCATCTTCAATCTCGAGTATCAACAGGTGTTCTCCTCTTGTTTCTTAATCTAGAATTGCAAAATGATGGAAACCTCAGGGGTAAAGTCGATTTCCCGACGAAAATCCTCCGATGCTTAAGTCAGAGACGGTTTTACTTATGTGTGAGAGTTAGTGCATGAAAGTATATAATGTTCTTTTCTAAAAATCTGAAAAAAGTAACGTACTTCCTATGATTTCTGGATGCTGTATATTGGAAGTATAGAATTTCATACCTTTGAACATGTGTTGTTGCATGGCTGATGTGTCCAAGATAGCCTACTGCAGAAATCAGGGAGTGTGAAAAACTGTGATAATGTTCCTACCAAGTCAGCCCCGAGACTCCGAGTATACGGTTCTCCGAGTAAAGCCACTAGTTCTCCCGAGAATGAAGTCCTCTAGTTCTTGGGATGCCCTTATGCAACAGGCTATAGCTTTGATGACACCAGGCTATAACATCGTGAAAGCCTGTATATTTCGGGTGCTTGCAAGTCCTTGCCGCTTTATGTGGATCATATCAGTCTGATTCCCCGAGACTGAGCCCAAAAGGTCTGTCGTTGAAGACCTAAGATTTAAGTGTGGATCAACCATGAATAACTCGAAGGAGACCTTCTGACCAATAGTCTTAGGCAGATTACCCGATAAAATCTCGGACAGATTACCCGAGACAATCTCATTATCTCCTGTATAGTGTAGATGGCTCTCGGAACGACGTCGTATCAAGGGATCCACTCAGGAGATAATATGTCTATATGATGGGCCTGGACAAGGGCTTGGAGATGGGCTTGGGCCCCTAGACTGGATATTGATAAAATACCCAAACATTAAGCCCCAATTTTTAATTAAAAGAGTTTTTAATTAAAAACTGACCGGATTTTGCTCGACTGGTATTTCACACCATAATGGTTGTCGTTACCCTTCAGTTAACTTCCTTGAGAATACAACCGTCAATCCACGTGTCATTACCCTATTGATAGACCAATCTGAAAGGCCATGATACTCGAGCCATAATAATATCACCATCAGGATGGGCCTTATACTCATTTAAATTTTGAAAAGCCCGACCCTTGACATTTTGTATTAGGGTGATGTGACATCCCCCTGTCCGTTTGATCGGAATCAACAATCGGGATTCTTTTGGCTTGTCTATAAATACCTCTTCCTTTTCTGATAAATCTTTTTTCTCCCTTTCTATCCTCACTTGCAAACAAAGATATTCCGAGCATACTCTCTAGGGCGTTCTCCACTGTTCTCAGAAGTTTTCGGCTTCCCAACTCTCGACACTCTCTTTTTCTCCGAACAAACCCTTGCACATCACATCTGGTAAGTTTTTTCCCATCTTTCTACGGATTTATGGTTATATTTTTTTTCTAAACTACGAACAAAATGTTGTAGATATATGCTCAGGTGGAATAGGAAACTATTAGAATAGGAGGTTTGCTAGGGACTTTGTAGGAAAATATTTTAAGGTTGTAATAATCCCTAAACAGCCCCTTGACCGTTTTATCCATTGTTTTTCTGAGCAGAAATGGCCTCTGTTTATAGCTCTTCAACCCGACTTGAGGCTGTTATTGGGGGAGATAATATAGGAGAGGGCTTGTAGTTAGTTGCCAGCCCAGAACCTATTTTCGAGGTTCGATCTCCGTACGAGTAGAACTAATTTACCTCCACGATCCTAAAGATCGATTTAGATACTTATACAGCCCTTTTTAGCATCCCTGAAGACGTGTACCTCCGAGTTTTCGAGGCCAACGAAATCCCTAGCACTCCTCCCGAGGATGAAGTGGCCTTCAATGAGGAGTTATTCTACATGGGGGTCAGGTTGTCTCTGCAATCTTACTTTTGTTAACTCCTAACCAACATGAGAATATCCCGTTATCAGTTGAACCTAAACAGTTGGAGGACACTGGTACGGTTGTATGTGTTGTGGGGCAGATATTCGATTCTCGGCTCTCCATGGAGGAGATAAAGCATATGTTCATGCTCAAAAAGAACTCTGAAAAGAACCCCGGGTGGGTATATCTTCAAGCTAGGTCTCAGAAGCTTAACCCGATCAAGTGGAATCCCACCAGTAACAAGGACTGGAAGAGCAAGTGGTTCTTCGTAGGGGGAAACTGGAATTCTGAGCCACACCTCCCCGTCCTGAACATGTTTGGTGAGGCTCTATTTTAGTCGAAAGATGCAGACTTGAACCCCCGGAGCCTGAAAACTATAAGACAGGTCAAGGATCAATCCCCGGATCAAAAATTATTACTTTCTTATTCGAGTCTGATTGTCTCGGATTTAGTGAAGACATGCCCGACTAGGGACTTCGTGTACCTACAGAAGAAAAACTTTGCCCAAAGTATAGTTTCCTCTTGAATGTCCGATTCCATGATATATATATATATATATATACATATATATACATTTCCACTGTGAATATCATTAACTCTTTATTCGTTGTTTTGCATAAATAGTCACATTTGGGAAACCTTCTACCTTGTCCTCTTTGAGCAAGTTGGTTAAAAAGAAGCCTACCAATCCCTCCAAACAAACTCCCCCGACAGAAAAGCAATAAAGTCGGGGGAACGTGCTCATAAGAAGAAAGAAACAGGGGCACACGGATTCCAACTCCGAATCTACCTCTGTCGTTGCCCTAGATAAAGGAAAGGGCATAATGGTAAAGAAGCTTCTATTGGGCAAGGACTAAAAGAGGCCCCAAGACGACCCCCTGATTGACCCAGTGTCCAAGAAACTAAAAATCAGAGGGTCGGGTCCTGTAAAAGTCGATACGAACTTTTACGGGGCTAGCAAAGTAACCGAGCTGAGGGTGGGTGATATCCCTAAAAAGATGCATAAACACTTCATCCACCTTCTCGATTTAATAAACGATATCGGGCGATATGTGGTCCCGCCCATTGTCGAGAAGCCTGAAAACATGAAGGACTTCGAGGCCATAGACTTCATGTATAGATAGGGTCTAAAGGTAAGTTCGATACTTAGTCTTTATTGTATGCTTGTGGGTCTTAAATCACTAATATTTCTCCTAGGTTATAGGCATGCTATCAAATGAAGCAGCAGATGGAGGCTCGGAGAAATGAGAAGAGCAAAATTAAGAAGTTCGAGAAAGAGAATAACTTTGCTATTAAACAACAGGAGAAAGCGGAGGCCAACCTGGCCACTGAGAGGACTCAGTAGGAGGTGAAAGAGGCGGCGTGGCAGAAGGAGAAAGAAGAACTCGAACACCGACTGGCCTTGTCAGAGTTTGCGCACTCGGGGCTAAACCTCGAGAATGCCAATTTGAAGTCTCTGATGGCATTGCAGTAATCCGAGATAGAAATATTGAAGCAACAGTCGGCTGGGGAACCCGAGATAATTTGGACTGCAGTGGAACCCGTCGAGGCAGAGGGGGAGGCCTCACTTAATCAGGCCATAGACCTGACCTGTTAGACGTTCCACGAAAAGTATCCTCACCTCTACCTCGACTGGCTCTACGCGGAGTTGGGGAGAGAAGTACCCGACTTCAGGGTTCAGGATCCAGAAGTAGGAAAAGTAACCCTAACCGAGGGCACTACAGCCAAGGGAGTCCACGTCGATCCTCCTGCCATAATTAGTCAGCCTCCATCGGATCCTCCCGCAGACCCGAAATCCCAAAACCCTATAGATGTAAATAAAAGTCAATAGGATTGGGTAGTCTGTATAAAAATATTATAACAGTCGAATGTTTTAATAAAATCCTATTCTTTTAATTCTGTTTTTACTTTCTCTGAACCATGCTCTGGTTGAATACTTATGATGTAATGTTTCTTCGAGCATATAACTTAGAAAATTTTCTTTAAACAATATATTCAGTTTGGCACGAATATCCAAATAGCTCATCAGCTTGATGAAGATATTCGAACAAATGACTTAGAAAAAATTTCACCAAGAATAATGATTAGATTGATACATAGACACACAGCTTAAATAGATTCGGTAAAAGGCCTCGAGCATATGACTTAAAAAAATTTAACTCACCTATATACGATACCATTTATATGTGAATATCCAAAAGAGTAGCTACATGAACTGCTGCTCGATTCTGTGAGAACATCCGATTAAATAACTCGAAGAAATTTTAATAGCTTACAAAGTTAACTCTGCACGAATATCCGAGCGTCTCATTTATATAAAATACTGTAAGTAAATGGAATCTTCTCGGGATAGATATCCGAATAAAATACTTAGACAAAATAAGAAATATGTCATCTCGTGTCGGATGATTTAAATGGAATACCAAAGATAGACGAAATCGCCGTAGTATAGATATCTGAGTAAAATACTTAGACAAAATAAGAAATATGCCATCTCGTGTTAGATGATTGGCAGTGGTTGTTCGAAATAGCACATATATTTATCACAAGGAGATAACAGCACAGAACCAATATATCAATCTTATTAATCATTAAAATAAGAAAAAATATTTACAGGTCAGTCTATTAAATGATCTGACCCTAAAGACAAAGAACATAAGATAAATACAAACCGTAGGCAGCATATGATTTTAGGTCCCGAATAATATAGTATTATACAGAGATAGAATCGGGAATAATGTAACCCTTTCAGTTATACTCCCCTTATCATAAAGATGACTTAGTCTCGTCGGTATAAGGTCTTCTCTAGACAATCTGACTCCTGCAAAAGAACTAAAATCAATAGCCGACCTCGGACGACGTGGTCTATGTGACCTCGAAACGACGTAGTTCCATAACTATCAAATATCTTTAGCTTGAAGACGACGTAGTCTTGTTGGTCTAAATTCTTCTACTTAATCTTACTCCTGCAAAAGAATCGAAATCAGTAGTCGGCCTCGGATGACGTGGTTCATGTGGCCTCGAAACGACGTAATTCTATGACTACCAAATATCCTTAACTCGGAAACAATGTACTCTCGTTGGCCTAAGGTCTTCTACTCAATCTGGCTATTGTAAAAGAATTGAAACCAATAGCTGACCTCGGACGACGTGGTCCATGTGGCCTCGAAACGACGTAGTTCTATAACTATCAAATATCCTTAACTCGGAGATGACGTAGTCTCGATAGCCTAAGGTCTTCTCAAGAATAACTTGGTCCTGGTCAAAGAATTGAACCTGGTAGTCGGCCTTGGATGACGTGATCCATATGGCCTAGAAACGATTAATGTGCGATTACTCGAATTATAGTCTCATTTCTCTTTCTGTCAGACAGATCCAACTCTAGTCTTTGGCTAGCCGCATTCTTTTCTTCATTGTAGTCTTGGGTCTGGAAAGTCGGGATGTCGATCTCTACCGGGATTATAGCTTCACACCCAAAAGTTAATAAAAAAGGGGACTCTCCCATTTCTGTGCGAGTGATTCTATATGCCCAGAAGATCTCGGATAATTTATCAATCCACGCCCCCTTGTGCTCTTCGAGCTTCTTCTTAAGTGCCTTCTTAACCACCTTGTTAGCAAATTCAACCTGTCCATTGGCCTAAGGATACGCTGGAGTGGCAAACCTTAAATTGATGCGGAATTCCTTGAACCTAGCATTGTCAAATTATTTTTCATTGTTGACCACCAATATCTGTGAAACCCTGAAACGATATATTATATTCTGCTTGACAAATGCAATAGTCTTTTTCTCTGTTATACTAGAGAGCGACTCTGCTTCTTCCCACTTTGTGAAATAGTCAATCGCTATAATAGCATACTTAGTGTTAGCTCGGGCAATCGAGAGTGGTCCTATCAAATCAAGCCCCCATTGAGAGAAAGGCCAAGAACTTGAAAGGCATGTGAGTTCTTCCGAGGTCTGTCTCGGGATATCCCCATGAATCTGACACTGGTGACAAGACTTGACTATCCTGGAAGCATCCTGAGAGATTGTGGGCCAATAATATCCTTATGGGATAATCTTGTACGTCAATGAACGAGCCCCTCCATGACTTTCACAGGTTCTGTTGTGGATTTTTTTAAGTACTTTGTCTGCCTCATCTGGTCTCAAACATTTCAAGTATGACAGAGTAAATCTACGTTTATAAAGTACACTATCAATAACAGCGTACCTGACTGCTCGGTTCTTTATCTTTCTTGCTTCATTTTGTCATTCAAAAGCTCTTCATGCTAAATGTATGACTTTAGTTCCCTTATCCACTTCGGGTCGGGGGTCTCCTGTAGAGCAGGGACAAGGTCTTCTTTAAAATTTACACTCCTTTGCGTCAGAATCTCGATCGACACAGTAGCTGGAGATTTTCCCTTGAACACAAAGGCCAGTTTCGCCAGAGAATCGACCCTGAAATTTTCAGTTCGGGGAAGTTGTTTAATAATGATGCTCTGAAAGGCCTCCATCGATTTCTTAGCTTGAACCAAGTAAGCTTGCATATTATCTTTCCAAACCTAGAATTGCCCATTCAACTGACTGGCGATTAACTGAGAATCGCTATATACAATCAGATTCCAGACTCCCAAAGCCTTAACCAGCTTCATCCCGTTGATCAGTGCCTTGCACTCAGCTTTATTGTTGGTCACCTTAAAATCAAATTGCAAAGAGTACATGACTCCTTCTCCACCCAGTCTTCTCAAAATTATTCTTACTCCTCCCCCTAAATGTTAGACATCCCATCTACATACATCTGCCAAGTCCCCTCCGCGATTTGAGGGTCAAGACTGCCACTTTCATCTCGATTGCTGCTGACGTTCGAGACCTGTAATACGACCATATGTTCTAAGACTATGAGTTTCGCCACAAAATCTGCCAGTGCTTGCCTGTTAATAGCCCTCCGAGGCTTGTAATCAATGTCATATTTACTAAGTTCAAAAGACTACTTTATTAGCCTCCCTAACAAATCGGGCTTGTGAAGATTTGCCTCAGAGGTTGATCCGTCATCACAATTATATGGTGAGCTTGAAAGTAAGGGCGCAACTTCCTGGCAGCGACAATAAGTGAAAGGGCAAACTTCTCATGTGGAGTATACCTTGTCTCGGCATCTAATAAAGACTTGCTTGTGTAGAACACAGACCTTTGCACCTTCTCTTCGTCTTCTTTTACAAGGACAGAGCTGACGTAGTGTTCGCTAGTCTCCAAATATAACTGTAAAATGTCCCCCTCCTCGGGGCTCACAAGATGGGGAATGTGTACCAAGTACTCCTTCAGCCCTCGGAAGCTTTAATTACAACTCTCGTCCCATTCCAGCCTCTTCCCCTTCCTCATCATCTGGAAGAAAGGGAAACATTTATCCGTAGCCTTTGACACAAATCTGCTCAAGGCCGTCAGCCTCTCCATCAAACTTTACAGCTCCTTCATTGTAGTTCGGGGCCTTAAATTTACGATGGCCTAGACTTTTTGTGGGCTAGCCTCGATGCCTCGTTCACTGACCATGTAATCGAGGAATTTTCTTGCTCCGATCCCAAATGAGCAGTTCTCGGGATTCAGTTTCATGTTATATCTCCATAGGTAAGAGAAGTTCTCTTCTAAATGCTTAGCATGGTCAAAAGCCTTCACAGACTTCATGATCATGTCATCCACGTACACCTCCATGGTTGACCCTATCAAAGGCTCAAAGACTTTATTAACCAACTTTTGGAATGTGGTCCCTGGATTCTTTAATCCAAAAGGTATGACCGTATAACAGTATAGCCCTTGGTCAGTAATGAATGCAATTCTATCCTAGTGTGGTTCGTGCATCTTGATCTGATTGTACCCTGGGAAGGTATCCATAAAACGGAGGAGCCCGTGACCAGCTGTGGCATCTACTAACTGGTCAATCTTCGAAAGGGAAAAGTTATCCTTTTAACAAGCTTTATTCAAGTCGATGAAGTCTACACACATTCTCTATTTTCCATTGGCCTTCTTCACCATTACGACATTTATGATCCACTCGGGGTACTGAACCTCTCAGATAAATCCTGCTTTTAAAAGCTTGTCCACTTCAACCTTAATGGCCTCTCTCCTCTCAAAATTGAATGTCCGCCTTTGTTGTGCCACAGGTTTAAACTTTGGGTTTACCATTAATTTATGAGTTATAACCCGAGTACTAATCCCTGACATGTCATCATGGGACCAAGCAAACACATCAGCATTTCGCTTAAGCACTTGAATCAGTTATGCTCTGTACTTGGGGACCAGACGGGACTCGATCCTCACCGATCTCTCTGGTCGCTTCTGTTAGTGTGTATGTCCTAGAAACCATTCGTATTGTCGGTTTCAAGGCTTTTGATCTTGTATAAACTCAATATTTATGAATAAAAGAAATTTTCTTTATTTACATATATTAGCTGCTTCTTTTATTTTATTTTATTTCATACAAATAATATTGAATGTATGTAAATTATCCGGATAAATTTATTTAATTGTTAAATAAATTATCAAATCGTTCCCTACATACGTGGTATTGATTGGGCAACTATATCACATAGTAGGCACACTAGTTGTCGCCTAATGATATTATATGATAATATATGTAGACTGACAATATGAGTATTCTCATAAAGGCATTAGTAAGGATTTATAGTTGGTGAACTATTTATCGAACAGGGTTGAATATCGATGAATCACATAGTATGCATGTAATCAATGATTCATCGATATATTGTAATAGTGTGCGATGTAATCCCTTGACCTGAGACGTTTGGAATCGAACTCTATATGGATGGGTGTATTTCATATAGTGTATACGTGTGTGCTAATCATGCCTTGTACAAGAAGCTATGCTTTATTCATATAGGTATTCGGTTGACAATCAAGAAGGAATCCGTTGGCTCGATATATTGGACTGAGAATCACCGTTACCTCAGTCCAAGTCGAGTTTCTAATCAAATATCGATATGATGTCTTGATTATAAGTCAATGGCCATCGCATAATGTTGAAATATGATTGACGATTCGAAGTAGTATTGAGATTAGAGTTTTGACAGTCCATGAGCCCCTATCTCGATTAGGATCTGACGACAGAAGGATATTACTCACTCGTTACGTTCAATCGATAAAAGGTTTGATAAAGATACTTCTTCATTGTGACTTAGGGACTATGGTGCATTGTTAGATACTAACCATAGTCGATGAGCAACCGAAATATTTGGAACTGAAATGTTCGGCATCTGTTCACAGCTGAGTCACAGTGAACCTTCATGGTCCACCAAGATCATCTAATGCTTCTTCATCTGAGAGAGAGATAAAATATTATCGAAAGAGGGCTAGCACCCTCATGATAATATAGATACAGGTCAAAAGTAATATGTATAACGGTTATACGTATCATCGACTCTTTAAAGTGTTAAAGAGTTGATATATTGATATCATAAGGTTATTTAATGTAAATAACTTGCCAAATTTGAT
>JAVXUL010109623.1:0-18407 GCA_035590515.1 Trichilia minutiflora
TTATTGATGAATGAATGTACATGAGATAGAGTTAGTGAAACCAAGAGGCTAGTTTATTAGAATTATCATGTGGTTATAAAGCGAGATATACATATGCATATGTATTTGTACAATTATAAATGTGGATGTGATAACGATATGTTTATGTCAATATAGTTAAAGAGCCAACGCATTATATTGATGATGACTTAGTCGAAGGGCCAATGCATAGTCAATCTGTATTAAGCAATGTAGTCTGTCATATCTTTGAAGATATGTAATCACACTATATAAAGATACTGAATCATGTAGGTGTATGTTGAAGATGTGAATTCTATATTTCCTTTTAATTGCTTAAAGTTTATTGTTATTATATCTTGTTCTATCAGTTATAATAGTTAAGTATTCAATATGTATACTAATAGAGACTTAAGGAGATGGGGCAAGCCTTGTCTCCTGTTGGTCATAGTCTGAGGATTTTACGCTGTGACATAGAATGTCTAGAAAATAAAAGTATCGATACACAATGTAAAATGAATAGTGAGTATAGATACCTAACGTTGAAGACTTCGAAGAAATGCAAAAGCAGCCAAAGTATCGATACATAAACTACGGTATATCAATATATAGAAGAAAAACATCGATACGAAGATAAAGAGAAAAAGTTCAATATAATAGAGTGTCGATACATGAAGAAGCTTCAACAACACCTTCAGTAAAGTATCGATACATGACTAGGAAAGTATCGATACATGGCATGTGCTCTAGCAAAGAACCTGCAAGTATCGATGCATAAAGCTCAAAGTATCAATATATGCACTGTCAACATACTGCAACGGCTAGTTCAGAACATTAAATGCCGCCATTAATGGGAAAATAATAGAGCCACTAGAGGAAATAAATTTGGATATAAGTACAATCGAGTTTTGGAGAATCAAGGTTTGATGGAAGTGAGTTAAAAAGAGCATAATACCTGAAAGACATATTTCTGTAATTTTATTATTCTCTCTGACATTCCTTTATATTTATTTTAGAGAGAGAAAGTGTGCATATTAAAATATATACTCTTTTAGAGAGTTTTTAATCTTTTCTTTCTGATTATTTCAGACATAAATTTGGGTTTCTCTTCATCCGTTGTAAGAACGATTTGTACTGGGTTTCACTTCACCTGATTTAAAGAAAGTTGTTATTGTGGTTGCCCTTCACCCATTCAAAAAAAGAGTTGTACTTTGGGTTTCTCTTGTCCCATAAAAATAAGGACTTAGTAATCCTCGATATAAGTGAAATCATCCGAGAAGAGTGGACGTAGACTCATAGTCAAACCACTATAAAATTGTGTTATGTACTTTTCAATTTCTGCTCTCATACTCATTCTGTATCTTATTCATAGAGTATACACGGCGTATCATTACTTTCAAAAACTGTCATAAATTTTTTTTTAATATCCAATTCACCCCCTCTTAGATTTTGCCATTTGGGACTTCAATTGGTATTAGAGTTTAGCTCACATCATATAGTATTAAATACCTGTGAGTAGTAGATTTCATGGTATCTTCATCAAACATTCCATCTCATATAGTAGAGGGTCAGTCCATAAACAGACGTCCTTTCTTCAATGGGTCTGATTCCGCATATTAGAAGAAGTGTATACAAATCTTCCTCAGCACTCTAGATTTTAAAATTCTCACCATCATAGAGGATGGTTACAAACTCCCCACGATTATAGATAAAATCTTTAGAGAGAGAAAAATAAAACCTAAATACTCTTGAAGAGAAAGCTCAGTTTCAGTTAAACGATAAAACAATGAATGTGCTTTATTGCTCATTAGACAGGTCAAAATATAATAGGGTGTCTGGCTGTAACACAACCAAGGTAATTTGGAACATACTTGAGGTTACCCATAAAAGGACTAGTAGAGTCAGGACTCTAAAATATGCATGCTTGTGCATGACTATGAACTTTTCAAAATGAAAAGTCATGAGTCAATTAAAAATATGTTCGCTCATTTTAATGATATAACGAATGGCTTAAAATCTCTTGATAGATCTTATTCGAACATGGACTTAGTGAATAAAATTCTGAGGAGTCTGTCAAAGACATGGGAGGTAAAAGTGACAGCCATAAGAGAGGCACATGACCTGAGCAAGCTTCCCCTTAAAGAACTACTTGGTTTCTTAATGACATATGAGCTAGAAATGAACAAGAACGAGCAAGATGATAGAGAAAGTGGGAAGAAGAACATTGCTCTCAAGAGCACAAAAGAGGAAGAGAAAGAAGATAGCATATAAAACACTTCAGAAAAGGATGAGTTCTTACTAATAGCTAAGAGAATGAAGAAAATGTTCGATAAAGATAAAGCCAGAAGAAAGAACTGGAGAAGAAGAGAATTCTAAAAAGGAGAGAAACCAAAAAAATTCAAAAAGGATAGAGAAAAAGAAAAAGAGAAGGAAATCATATGCTACCAGTGCAAGAAATCAGGACATACCAGACCAGAGTGTCCTACAAGGAAGAACAAGAAGGACTGAAAGAAGAAGAAAGCTATAAAAGCGACGTGGGATGAGTAATCAGAAGGAGATAGCTCTTCTGTATTAGAAGTTGAGCGTGCTAACTTTTGCCTCATGGTAAAAAAAAAATGATGAGGTACTTTTCAAATCCTCCTCTGATTATTATAATACTTGTTTTGATAATGATGATGAATTATTGCATGATGAATTGCTAGACCTATATGAGGAAATAAAATCTGATTTAGGAAAACTTTATGTTAAATACAAAGAGAACAAATAGAAATGTTGTATACTAAAAAAGGAAAATGATTTGTTAAAATCAAAGGAACATGTATGTAAATGTGATATAGAAATAAATGAAGAAAAGGCTAATGACAAAGAACTGAATGAGGAGATCAACAAGCTAAAAAGAATCTTGGCAAAATTTATTCTCGAAAAGAATGTTTTAGATAAACTGTTTGGAAGTCAAAGAATGATTTTTGATAAAGTAAGAATAGGCTATAAACCAAATGCTAAATAGAAATCCTACTCAAACTATTTTATAAAAGCATCCAATCAAACGAATTCTTTTTCTGCTTGTCGTTACTGTGGTAGAAGAGGATACCACATCAACAAATGTTCCATAAGGAACAAAATCTACAGGGGTTCGAAATTAATTTGGGTTCCCAAAGGTTCTAAAGTTGGTGTTGATGCTCCCAAATCGATAACTAACTTTTATGGACCCAAAATTAAATGGATACCAAGAGTAAATAAAAAATTATTATGTAGAGGTAGAATGAAAAAAATTTATCCAAAGAAGTCAAGTGGTTTCTTGACAGTAGTTGTTCAAGACACATGACTAGTAACAAGCATCTGTTCGTGAATCTCTCAAAGAAGAAGGAAAAAGATGTGATCTTTAGAGATAGCAGCAGAGACAAAGTTGTTGGGATTGGCAAAATTGAGGTAAACAATATCAAAATCTCTGATGTATTACTAGTAGATGACTTAAAATACAATCTACTTAATATATCTCAACTGTGTGACATTGGATATAATGCTAGATTTATGAAAAATGCTTGTGATGTTTTTGATGAGGCTGGTAGTAGAATCTTGTATGCTTCTAGGACAGGAGATGTTTATATGATTGAATTAGATAAAATGATTGTTGAATCTTCTGTGTGCTTGCAAGTGATGTGTAATGATTATTGGTTGTGGTATAGAAGGCTAGGACATTGTAGCATGGATCTTATTAGGAAGTTAGCTAAGCATAACATGTTAGAAGACCTTCCTAACCTCAAGCTTGCCAAGGATAAGACATGTGAACCATGTCAAATAGGCAAACAAGTAAGGAGCTCATTTAAGCCCAAGAATGCCATTTCCCCCTTGAACTCATTCATATGGATCTTTTTGGTCCAAATAGAGTTGCATCTCTTGGTAGGAAATATTATACATATATCATTGTAGATGATTATTCTAGGTTCACATGGGTATTTTTCTTGGAAAATAAGAGTGACACATTTGAGGCATTTAAAAAATTTTTTAAGAGAATTCAGAATGAACTTGAGCACCATTTGGTGAAGATTAGAAGTGACCAAGGTGGTGAGTTTGTGAATCATGAGTTTGAGGATTTTTGTGATGTGTTTGGGATCACACATAATTTTTCTGCACCTAGAACACCACAACAAAATGGGATAGTTGAGAGGAAAAAATAGAATATTGTAAAAGATTGGTAGAACTATGCTCAATGAATACGAGCTACCTCAATACTTTTGGGCTGAGGTGATTAACACAACTTGTCATATCTCCAATAGAGTGTTGATTAGGAAATTCCTAGGTAAAACTCCTTATGAGTTGGTGTATCAAAAGAAACCCAAAATCAAACACTTTAGAGTTTTTGGATGCACTTGCTACATCCTCAACATCAAAGACAATATTCGAAAACTTAAGCCTAAGTTAGATATGGGCATTTTTCTGGGTTATTCATCTAGGATTCAAGCATATAGAGTGTATAACAAGAGAACTTAGGTTGTGGAAGAGTCTATGCATATTATATTTGATGAATTAGAACCTGAAGTGATGAAAATGCTTGCTAAGGGGAAGATTAATGAGATAGATGTGACAAATAAGATGAATAATTTGAAGTTAAATGAAAGTTCAAATGAGAAGCATGAAGAGTATGTAGAGACTCATTCTAGGAAACTTTCAAAGGCTTAGAAGTATGCATCTTATCATCCTAGAGAGTTGATCATTGGTGATCCTTCTCAAGGAATTAGAACTAGGAGGGCATCTAGAGAGGTTCTTCAAAATCTTGAGGAAATACAAAACCTTACATTTCTGTCCCACTTAGAGCCAAATAAAATAGATGATACATTAATGGATGAGGATTGGATAATGGCAATGCAAGAGAAACTAAATCAATTCTAAAGGAACCAAGTTTGGGACTTAGTTCTTAGACCTAGTGATCATTCCATCATAGGCACAAAATGGATGTTTAAAAACAAATTAGATGAGTATGAAAACATTGTTAGGAATAAAGCTAAATTTGTTGCTCAAGGTTATAGCCAAGAAGTAGGGATAGACTATGATGAGACTTATACTCCAGTGGCTAAACTAAAAGCTATTTGAATTTTCTTAGACTTTGCTTATTTTAAAAACTTTAAACTTTTTCAAATGGATGTAAAGAGTGCTTTCCTGAATGGTTTTTTCAATGAAGAAGTTTACATTAAACAAACTCCCGGTTTTGAAAACCAAAAATTTTCAAACCATATTTACAAATTAACTAAAGCTCTCTATAATTGGAAACAAGCTCCTAGAGCTTGGTATGAGAGACTTCGTAAATTCTTGTTAGAAAATAATTTTGATAGGGGGTATGTTGATAAAACTCTTTTTATTAAAACAAAAGAAAATGATATACTCATTGTGCAAATGTATGTTGATGATATTATTTTCGATAGCACAAATGATTTACTGTGTGAAGATTTTTCAAATTTGATAAGAAATGAATTTGAAATGAGTATAATTGGAGAATTGAATTTTTTTTCGGATTGACAAATTAAACAAACTTTAGATGGTATTTACATTTTCCAATCAAACTATGTAAAGGATCTTTTGAGGAAATTCGAACTTTTAGATGGTAAACACGTGGACACACCTATGAGTTCATCCACTTTCTTGAACAAAGATGAGTAAGGCAAGGGTGTTAACCCTAAGCTTTATAGGGGCATGATAGGATCATTATTGTATCTCACTACATCTAGATTAGACATTCTTTATAGTGTATGAGTGTGTGCACGATTTCAGTCTAACCCCAAAGAATCTCATTTGAGTGTTGTGAAAAGAATATTTCGATACCTTAGAGGCACACCTAACTTGAGATTATTTTATCTTCAGGATGGTTCATTTGATCCGAAAGGTTTTTCGGATACAGATTTTGGGGGTTACAAAGTTGATAGAAGAAGCACAAGTGGAGCATGTCACTTTTTAAGGAATGTATTAATCACATGGGTGAGTAAGAAGCAAAATTCTGATACTTTATCTACAACCGAGGCCGAGTACATATTTGTGAGTAGTTGTTACGCACAATACTTATGGATCAAGTATCAATTGATTGACTATGATATGCATATAGATAGAATTCTCATCATATGTGATAACACTAGTACCATAAACCTCACTAAGAATCCAATACATCATTCACGCACCAAGCACTTTGAGATTCGACACCATTTTATCCGAGATCATGTGCAAAAGAATGATGTTTGTATTGAGTATATTAATACCAAAAAATAACTAGCAGATATTTTCATAAAACCTTTAGATAAAAGTCGATTCTGCTATTTGAAAAATAATTTGAGGATAATGTGTGTTGAATAAACTTTTTTTGATATTTATCCTTGAATTGTCTTGCTTAAATATCGATATCTTATAATTTTATTAAGTTGGCATATCGATACTTATTAGTTTCTGGATAGTTTTTATCCAAAAACCGTTCTAATATCGATACCCGCTCATTAAAGTATCGATACATATATGCCTAAAATTCAAAGTATCGATACTCTGATAGTGAAGTATCGATATATGCTATGCGCCTATCTCAAGTATCAATACATTCTCTTTCGTATATCGATACCTAGACAAACACTATTACTTTACGTATCAAAGTATCGATACATGGTCACCAATGTATTGATACATGGTCAAATTTATCTTGTCAAGAGTTAGTGGGCATTTATTGCGTGAGATAGTGGGGGACAGTTTCGCCATATGTCACCTCACATATTATCTTGTAACTGTCACTCACTTCTCACTTCGCCACATACCATCTCCTTGCAGGTTTTTACTTTTTGAAGGCTGTGACGTTAAATGTAACTTATTACTCTTTAAATCCCATACTGCCATATGTCTTGTGACCTTTCGTTTTTTAAAATTTTTTGAATTTTTTAGACACTTTTAAACTGCCACTTCACTTATGTATTGATACATAGTCTCTCACATATCGATACTTCAAGCCTTTTCATTCGATACTTGACTTTATTTAAATAGTGTCATCTTTTAAAACTTCACTCTCTCTCTCTACTGTATTTGTTTAAACCTTAGGCTCTTAAAAACTTTTATCTTCGTTTTTCAAATCTCTTATGACTCCTCGTATGAGATTCCGACCTCACCCCATCGTAGAAAAAGAATGCGAAGGGAAAGAGATGCGGTCTCATAGGTTGCTCCTCCTTAAGAATCGAACCCATGGAGGTTCATATCCCTCGAGCAATAAGAGTGGTTCCTTTCCCTCTTCCTTCATCGATGTGTGTTTCCGGGTAGAATACTGGACTTCAACTTTCTTCACTCCATAAACTTTATTTACTTATTGCATTTTGTTGATTTTGGATGGATGGCATTTTTGAATTTGAAGGGAGAATACTATGAAGAGTTTATTAGACTATTTTATTTAAACCTTGACAATTGAGACCCAGACTCGAGAACTAGATCTCATACTAGGTTCAGAACTTGGATTAAAGGACAGGAAATTATGATTAATGCCTTGATAGTTTCTAACTACTTAGGACTGTGATCTGGTGGTGAACACTACTTTCCTAGGGCATATAATATTTTGAAGGGGTTCCGTGTAATCTTCTAAAATCCTAAGATGACTGAGATTGATTTGCATCCTGTGCGATTGGGTTTACATGAACGCATCCTGCACCTCATGTCTCGTACAACCTGAATGCGAGGTTGCTCAATTTTTTGAGATGACATTTGGGGATATTTGGTCGATGCATTGCATCATAGAGAGACGGGCTCTTGATTTGGCCCACTGGATGATCATCAAGATGATCGAGACTACCACTATGCAAGCCACCACTCTCCGATATGGATATGTTATCACCCATATCATTTGTCAGCAGCTTGGATATCTCTTGAGAGACGCAGACAACAGAACTTAGCCTATTAGTGCATTCCTCAATGCGACGATGATTTGTAGGATAAGGTACACTCAGCAGGTAGATGGCTCATAGACTATGACATCTGGTTTTCACTTGGGTGTTCAGGATATTCCTCTATCGATACATGCTCCAGATGAGTCTGTAGGACCTTCAGTGGTCCCTCTGCCTCCTAGTCCTCTACCTATACCAAAGACAAAGTTTGCACTAACACAAACTGAGGCTGCACTAGGGACAACAAATTCTACACCTCCACCACAGGCCATAGAGCCTGCATCCTAGCAACAGCCTGCTCCTCCTTCTACAGCTCCTATGATGTTTGTTCCCCTAGCTCTTCCTGCTCCGACATTAGAGTACAAGATTGAGAGGATCCTTAACAGTTTTTCTACCCTTGAGTCTACTGTTATGACAGCAATACAGAAGCTAGATACTCGTATAAACGAGGTATTTCAGCTGATGCATATCCTTCAGAAGATGGTGGAAAAACAAAGACAGGATTTGACACTTCAGTTAACTGATTTGTAGATGAAGATGGACGAAGTCGAGGAGAGGATTCTTCATGAGATTGGTTGGCGAGGACCTTTCATAGGGGCATTTTCAGGATTTTTTTTGGGCTATCGACTTCCTTCATTCGATCGTTAGCCACCACCTCATTCTCATTTTTGACCTTTTCATCCAGAGCCATCACCTACTGGATATCGTCCTCCTCCTACGAGCACTCGTCCTCCATTTTGAGACACGATCATCTTCTCATCCAGCTCTAGTTGACTCTTCCAGCTCCTCTTCTAATGACGATAGCGATCTTGAGCTTGCTGATGTCAAGCGTCGTTTCGACGATGCTCCCACACATTGATTTTTTACTTTTGATGATTATTATCTGATGCTTATTATTTTCGAATAACTATATTTTTTTGGATGATTAGTTTTATAGATGATTCAGTTTTTATTTTTTTATTATTGTTCTACATGTTCTTTATTGGTATATTGATGCTTTGATTCCTCTCTTTTCTTATTGTTTTTATGCTCTTTCTTTCTTTGCTTGATGACAAAAAGGGGGAGAACGGTAATATATGCATATAACATCTCGAATTTAGGGGGAGATATGGAGAGATATATGTTAAAATTTTGTCTTTATCAATTTTCTCAAATATGTTTTGTCATCATCAAAAAAGGGGGAGATTGTATACTACTTTGTATTTTTTATGATGAAATGAAAACTGCTATTTTTTTTATATAATAAACAAAATTGATGAAATAATATAATTGATTGACCTTGATTAACTCATTTGATTGGCTTTGATTAATTTATGGTAAATTAAAATGGAAGATACATTTCACTTGTAGCTCTTATGCAGAGAAAGGTTTGTTTTTTGTAGGAAAATTGACCTAAGTATCGATACATAAGAAGATAAAAAGCATGGAATTGTTCACGTAGTCATAGAATCAAGCCAAGTATCAATACATAAGGACAGTTTAGAATCATGTATCGATACCCATCTTCGAAGAGTTCAAAAGATTTAAAATCAATTAAAGTATCGATACATGAAAAATCATGTATCGATACACAATGCAAAATAAATAGTGAGTATCAATACCTAACGTTGAAGACTTCGAAGAAATGCAAAAGTAGCCAAAGTATTAATACATGATGATCAAAGTATCGATACATGAACTACGACATATCGTTACATGGAAGAAAAATATCAATACGAAGATGGAGAGAAAAAGTTCAATGTAATAGAGTATCGATACATGACCTCAAAGTATTGATATATGAAGAAGCTTCAACAATACCCTCAGCAAAGTATCGATACATGGCATATGCTCCAGAAAAGAACTAGCAAGTATCAATACATAAAGCTTAAAGTATCGATACATAGACTGTCAGCATACTACAACGGTTAGTTCAGAGCATTAAATGTCGCCATTAATGGGGAAATAATAGAGCCATTGGAAGAATTAAATTCAGACATAAATACAATCGAGTTTTACAGAATCAAGGGTTGATGAAAGTGAGTTAAAAAGAACATAATACCTGAAAGACATTCTTCTGTAATTTTATTATTCTCTCTGATATTCGTCTGTATTTATTCTAGAGAGAGAAAGTATGCACATTAAAACATATACTCTTTTAGAGAGTTTTTGATCTTTTCTTTCTGATTATTTCAAATATAAATTTGGGTTTCTCTTCACCCATAGCAAGAACGATTTGTACTGGGTTTCACTTCACCCGATTTAAAAGAAAGTTGTAATTGTGGTTGCCCTTCACCCGTTCAAAGAAGGAATTGTACTTTAGATTTTTCTTGACCAGTACAAACAAGGACTTAGTAATCCTCGGAGTGAGTAGAATCATCTGAGAAGAGTAAACATAGACTCATAATCAAACGACTATAAAATTGTGTTGTGTACTTTTTAATTTCTGTTCTCATAATCATTCTGCATCTTATTCATAGAGTATACACGGCGTATCATTACATTTCAAAAACTGTCATAAATTATTTTTTAATATCCAATTCACCTCCTCTTAGATTTTGTCATCTGGGACTTTAAATAAAAGCGATATTCTTACTATAAGTAAGATTGATAAGATCAGCTATATTGTTTGTTATTATGATAAAAGTGATAATGTCTTATCGGTATCAGAAAACTAGTTAAAAGACATTAAGAAATCTCAATTAAAAGAGAGCATTATTTAAGGTGATAACCATGTCAATAGAAAAGGAATTAACAAAAGTAGATAAAAGTAACATAAAAGAGATTGTACTATCATAATAAGTCAAGTTAAGTTCCGATGGAAGAATTATAAGAAAGATATACAAGGATATGGGCTATGATGAATTTTAAAGGATGAATCTAAGTAAACCTCTGTGTTACCAGAATACTTTTCTAGAGTCTTTGGTATTAACTTTAAGCATTAGGAAAACTTTGGGGGTAAGAATGTTAATTAGAGTAAGAAACTATTGATTATGCATTGGTAAGAATATTAATTAGAGTAAGAAACTATTGGTTATGCATTTCTTTATAGAAAAAGAAGAAGCAAGATTCAAGAAGAAGTTAGAACTAAGTGTAGGAAATAATAAGGTTATAACAAATGCTATTACAATAGTAAAGTCAGCATAACCGATTGAAATGTTATTTTCTACAACTAATGTGCATACAAAATTTCTTTCTTTACAAATAATTAAATAGAATAAGCAAAAGTACTGAGTATTTCAATTTAGATGACTATGATAAAGGATGTATGTAAGAATGAAAAATGTATATGAATATATAACAGAGTTCTTATAGTAACCTACTGGAATAACTTGAACGAGTGCTAACAAAACATGTCCTTAGGTGACTGAATGGATTAAAGTAGTGATTAGTTAAGTACCAGTGATTACATATTTATAATTTAACATTAAGAGTTAAGAAATACATTAACGAGTATTAGTAGTAAAAATGTGTAAGGTTGATTAAAAAATAATTATGATAAAGTAAAGAGTGTCAGAGGTAAAGATGAGTTACCTAGAAGGCAAGTAAATATGAAACATTGAGTTATAACTGATTAGATGGTTAGAAAAAAATATAGGATATGAGGGTTCTTCCTTCTAATGTTATAAGAGCAACCAAATTAGAAACTGTATAATTTGGTAATTGAAAAAGAAGCTTATTAATACGGTGGTTTTAGAACATCGAACAGACCAAGGTATCATTCTCGATAGATCAACACATTGATAAAGCTATTCATAATATAATGAAAGAGCTTGGCCTATTGAATCCCCAATGAGATAGCAGTGGGAATATGTAGAAGGATGAAACATCGAGGTTGAGAGAAAGTCTATAAGTTCTTTAAAATAGGCAAACTCATATAGTAGAAAGTAAACAAGTATAAGAATTTTAGAGAAATAATAATGTACTTGACACGTGGTAATTGGTGAGTAAATAGGAAGAAATGTGGGACCCTCTAGGTTGACCGAAAATATTGTAGAAGAAATTAAATGATATTAAGTTAAGAGAAATTAGGATAGAAAGTAACTCTAAGTAGTAGAGTCATAATCGTGGTAACATCTTCACAGTAAAATGCCCTAGGTTAAGAGAATGACATAAGGCTCTGTAAGTAGTATGAGATGGCTATAACCGGTCTATTCCCCTAATAAGGTATATAGAATTTTGAGAAAAAAATTCTTGTAAGGAGATACATTATAATGTCCTGTTTTCTTAATTATGGGTATTTTGATCATTTTGTCATATATGACATTTTTTTTAATTCTATTATATACACGTATGGGTAAGATTAACAAGTAGTTGATGCAATATTAAAGCACAAAATATGTAATTGTGAAATATTTAATTGATAAATAGTTAAGTTTGAAAGTGATTCAATTGACTTATCTACCAAAACATTTGAGATTCAAAGGGAATTTTATGTAAATTAAAGATTAGGATTGATTGAAAAATTCTTGATGCTTAAAGAAGATAAAGAGATGGTCAAACAATAAGAAATCAGAGTGAAAATAAACGTCATATCATGTCCAATCCGTGGGTCTCATATATGACAACCACCATAAACTCTCAATATGTATCCTCTCACTCTTGAATACATATCGAAAGCCTGAAAGGCTTCTGAAAATTCTATTTTCAAACTAACATTTAAATCACTTCTAATATTTTCTTCCCAAACATCTAAATTTCAATAAATTTCTCAATTAAATATCAAACATTTCAATTGTTTAAATAAATTTATAATCTACAAAATGAATCATTGAAAATGTAAATATATATAAATCAGGTACATCATAACAATAATAAGTCTTATAATCGTTTACAAAGCTCAGAACATCAATATACAAATAACAAAAATTCTAATAACCCTAGTGACACAAACCTTATAGAATATGAGTCGAGTTTAGAAATATACTTGAATACTCTAAATCTTAATACTAATACCATTGTAGTACTTGATGTGCTAAAATCGAGTTTACCTAAAACTAAAATGTAGGGGTGAGTATACAGGAGTACACTCCATAAGTGGATAAAAACATAAAAACATATTAATGGATAGTATTTCTTAAACTAACATCTTTAACATAATTTTTTTTATAAAAATTATCAAACAATTTCATAAATCATTTAGACAGCGACTTCATATAAAATAACTAATTTAAAATAGAAAGCTTAGATGAGTATAAAATCATTGGGCTGACTCCCTTTTCTCGATAATTACTTGGGCCAAGAGTAATCCTGAGAACATCAGTAGATTTTTTTATGCAAAATAAATTCATGAATAAAATAAACCTTTATTTATTAAAATATAAAGTATGCATGCAAATATCTGTAAAACAGTGCTCACCACTGGCGTTGTCCTCGAGTAGTCATGCAATACCCTATGTGACTATCCTCTACTTTTTACCTGGTGAGCCACTCTACTATAAATAGGATCATCATCCCCTTTATATCGACCCCACCGCTGTACCACTCACTCGAACGATCTCTCATGGGTCAGCATCCGGGCTACCTATTCCTGTAGCTACAGTTGGCTCCTCGGTTATATAATCATCAACTCTAATACATAAAAACCCTACCCACTGGCCCAACATCAGAATCATGTATTCATATTTCAATCCAAAACTCAAATTAATTTTAAATCAATAAAACCATCGATTATATCAAATCAATAAACCATCTTAATCACATAAAATCTCATTTGATCTCCACCCACTAATATACATAAAAATCAAAATGAATAACATATCAAAATCATAAAATACTTTTTCTATAAAAATTCTACCACAAACAAGGGGCACTCCCGGCCACCACACAAAACCAATCACTTCGCCTCCACATGAAAATATATAATATCCTCTAATGTCCTAAAACATTTAAAAATATAAAATTTTCATGGAATATTGAAATAGATAATTAAACAAATAATTGAAATAAGAAAATATCCGCTCATAATATTAACTAGGAAATGCCGAACCAAATCCGAATTAATGAGAGTTAATTGGCCGCTCCATCAAAGTATCTAAACACAATAATAATAATATAAAATCAATATTTTGTTTGATATGTCTACAAAAAAGTCTTATCATGTCAACATTCTTTCATATAAAACGAAAGCAAGATCCACAAAATGATTTGTTTTTCACCTCTTTACACACTTGATATAACAAACAAGACCCATGTAGACACTATCACTTTATTGTAAAGTATAAAACAAAATATATAGATAAAATAAAATTAAAAGTTCACAATAAAGCAATTTTATAATCTCTCAAAACCCACTTAGCAGGAACCAAGAGTGTTAGCAAATACTAGCACAAGATCACTAACATAAAAATAATAAATAAATGAATAAATAAACAAAATGATGTTGGAAATTACGACGAATACCAAATAAATATCAATAAACTGAAGCATGTTTTCAAAATATATAAACATATCTCCCTTGTCATACTACTCATTTTCACTTACACACACGTAACAGATGCACTTTAAAGCTAAGGAAGTGATCTCAAATTTAACTATTAATAAATATGATGAGAATGAATATTAACAAAGACAATAATAATTGTGAAAATAACAAGTTAAAACAAAAAAATGAAAGAAGCATGGTATCTCTTAAAACGATGACATTAGAACATTACAATAAGATAAAAAATTGGCAAGAACAAGCATGAAATATGACAAAATATACAAGAAAAGAAGTTATTCAAAAATTGATAGCATGTTGTATAGAAATCACTGAACATGCTTAGAGACACCAAAAGCATGCACCGAACAAAAAGAAGTTTAAATGAGGGTCAAAGTCAGTAAAACTTCAAGCAAAAGCACAGACATAGTGGAAGATTATTCACAAATAAAAAGATATAATAGAAAGCAAGATGAAGGGAGCGTGAAATTGAAAGAAGAAATTAATGCTCGATGAAGATCCACCAATAGTAGTTATAAAGAATGACAATGAAATACATTTATTCCAAATCAACTAAATTCAAATTGATGTTTGAAAATTATGCTCAAATCATTTTCTGGATGATGATATGAATGCAACAAGGTCAATGACATAAATGCAAAACTTGTTAGCTTCCAAAATTCTAATTGTTTAACATTAATAAATACCTATAACAAACATTAAAAAATGTACAAGATTATCATTTTAATTAATTCTCAAAAGCCTTAGTTAACCCAAAATAAACAAACAAATAAAAAAGAAGAAAGAGAGAAAGAAACAATGAAAGGAAGTGGCAAAGCCTTAGACTTCATAAGTCATAGCCTACAAATAATGAAATTCATGATTTTCATTAGAAGCCAATCCACATTTCCAATGATACTAGGAACAACAATAATAATGGAGAGGATGGATAAATTATAATGGAGACTCGTAATGAAATCAAAGTCACCTGACATAATGAGTCTTCATCATTGAGCATAATACAAAAAAATATTTTAAAGATCTTATAGCACGTATCAGCATGCAATAATTCTTGATAGGAGGCTCTCCTATCAAAACCAACAAAAAAATATAAGCACACATAATATAGTTGGAACAAAGATATATCAGCAAAACAAATTAATTGAAGTTTGTAATTATACTAAAGTCCAACATCACTATAAAGCACTAAAAGTATACATTAATCAAAAAAAAATTATGAACAAACCCATGTAGAAAAACAGTCATCACCAATAATATAGAAAATATTAGTGAAACAAAGAAACACAGCAACATAACAATTCATTCAAAGAAAATAACAATGAACCATGAACTCCTATCATTTTAATTCTTCAAATCATCTAAAATTAAGGGTATAAAGTACTAACAACTCACCAAAAGGTTAAAATTTATCTTAGAAAGCTTTAACTCACTTTAAATTCGAAAAATCCCCAACTCGTGAACAATACCCAAAACTTTCACCTCAATTTTTCGGATTAAAACTTCATCAAATTAACAAAATAAAATATGTATAATGTAGAGGATGAGGAGGAGAATTGATTTGTTAAAAAACGACGATTTAAACGGTGAAAACTGAAGAAAATAGAAAGAAAGAATGTGGGTTTTGGGGAAAAAATTGGTTCTGCTGTCCAGGAGACAATTTGAGAGATGATGAATAGTGACTCACTTTTTATAAAACGGTTAAAGCTTTGAAAAGATAATAATGCCCCTATTTTATCCATATTTATTTCTAAAATTAATTTCTCTCTTGTTTGATATCCAATTCTACTTGGGTTTCTTTCTATTTATTTGTGTATGAGTCTAGTTTAATATAAAAGAAAAACGGATTGTAAATCAGATATCCTAATCGAAAAAAATTTAAGTTTAAAAGTCGGGTGCTCAATTAAAAACTTAAGAAAAAATTTTCCAAACTCATCCAAATCAATCAATTTTATCTAAATTTATACAAAATAGTTAATAATAATAAAACAAAGCAAATTAATTATTTTTAATACCCGAACAAATATTTTTAAAAATAACAAAAATGCCCCTAAAGAATAAAATGACAAAAATACCATACTTTAAAAAAGATAGGGTGTAACACGTCAGATAAAGGTTAAAACAAGGCTAAAAACAGAAAAACATAGATACTGGAATGAAGGAAAGCATAGGGCTAGAAATATGGGGTAACTAGCCTAGAGGAGGACCTTATGATCAATGTCGATCATGGCATCCGTTTAGGCTGACAATAGGTGATTGGCATTGATCATGGGGTTTATCTCCCTAAGGTGAAGTGAACAGCACCAGATTTAATGTTTAGCCCTTGAAATGCAAATTTACCCCTTTTAGAATCTTCCTTTTTTTATTCTCTTAAGGATACTTTGATAATTTTATAAAGTATTATAAATAGGCTCAACTCTTCAATCTCCCCCATTTCCTTTTCTGCTCCCTTGCCCATCAGTTTTCCTTCCTCTTTTATAGTGTTTTGTAAATTTCTTCTCCCTCTTGTTTCTTCCATTTTTTACTGATTAAACTCTAATTTTTTTACTCAAAATCAAAATAAATCAAACTAGTCTACAAACTACAATCTCATTTAGTTGATTTAAGGAAGAAATCATTTGGGAGCAAATTAGGGTTTTCACCAAATTAAGGTTTTTTAATAACCAACAAAGATTAAAACTTCTTAGGCCTAAATTGATATTTTGGTAAGATTCTTAACTCGACTTAAGTATTAATTTGATGTTTTAGATAATTTGGAGTTATTGTATGTTTAGGGTTTATTGTATAATTAGGAAAAATCAGGAATTTGGTCTAATGTTGATAATTCAATTTAATTATATTAATTGGAGATAAGAATAACTCCAATTGGGTTTTAATTGTAGGAAATTAGAATTTAGCTTTTAAGGGTTATATAACATAGCAAGTTAGAAAGTCGAAATGAGTTCGAGTTAATGATAAATTTTAAATTATGATGAGATCGTTGGATTTCATTATTGAAAATCGGTTAAATGACTAAAAAATGAATTAAGTCTCAATGATTGAGTGTCGATTAGGAAATCCGAATAGATAATCCTAAATATTGCATATAAATTTATATTAATAATAATTAGAGTATAGGGATTAACATGATTATTGGCATATGTATGGTTTAGGTGGTAATCAAGCAAGTGAAGTCACGTACGAAGTGAATGATTATAGAAAGTGCACACCCTCCCTAAGCATGAATGCACTTTTAACTGTTTTTCATTTTAACATTTTTATAAAATTAAATATTTTATATAATTTAGAAAGTTAGATAATTGTTTTACTTTTCATGTTTTAAATATTTATTTGTTTTATATTTTATTTTTAATAAATAAATAGACTGTAGATTATATGATTGATATGTGTGATAGATGTATGTTTCCAAATGTATACATATTGATAAATGATTTTCTATATGATTATGACGATCTATAAATGATCATTTAAGAAATGATTATGAGATTTATGATTTTGATTTTGATTTGATGATGATCTTTAATATGATGATATATGACGAGTACATAAAAGTGCATGTATATTAAGGTTAAATTTATCATTTTATACTTCAAAGTATGATTAACTCTCTCCATTTATGCATATTTCTACTTTTTAATGTAAAATTTACTTTGTTTGTAATTTCAGTTAATTTTGATTTTTGTACAATAAATGTAAAAAGGGTATAACTTTTCATACAAGAAATATATTGAGGTGAATCTTAATCCATTAGAAATTTAACTCATTGGGATAAAACTTTCATGTTTGGCCCAACCTTCAGTTCGGGCTCTAAACTATACTTTTGATGCCATCAATCAAGTCACGCTACTGTTCCAGTCTAGTCCGACCTTACTCTAGTAATTTTAGCATAACCTTTTATAGAAAATTTGGTTTAACCTGAAATCAGTAGAATTATAACGTGGATTCAAATATCTAAAACTTTTATGTTGGATACTAGGACTGAATCATTCATATTTGAGGTCATCTATGACATTTTTATTAGTGGTCAGAATATTTAATCTCCATTTATTACTATTTCAACTACCCACTTCCAATATTTAATTCTCTTGTTTGCCTATAAA
>JAVXUL010109634.1:0-18406 GCA_035590515.1 Trichilia minutiflora
GATACGACACTTGGACTCACCGGACTATACTACAACAAGACTACCTATACTTGGGTACAAAATCTAATTGAGATCAAATGTATACAATATATATTGTTACGATGAGTTTATATTTAGGAGACTATATATTCATATTATCATTCCTAAATGTTCCTAGTCATAGGACTATAAAGTGGGGCTTTTATGGTACCGAAAAGACTAATATATGATATCCTTACTCTATGCGATAGAGGGTAATCGATCTTATAGATTACTTGTGTGGAGACACTAAAGGAAGTGTATAGGTGCTCATTGGTTGAGTATGAGTTCACTGAACAGACTTGCATGACTTATCTAAATGCTAATTACACTTAATCATTAATTGGATATTCGTTGTGTCAGTTGTGTAAGTGATCCTTTGACTTTACAACATCATGGTTACCTTATAAGTGACTTACCCTACTTTAATACTACTCAGGACAAGTCTGTACTAAAGCTTGTGATAGGTAGTTATTGGATATGATAAGATATTTATGGAGGTATATGAATATTCGAGAAAGGATCTATCAGCCTTAGTGTTTGAGGAAGAATGCTCTATGTAAATAATTCAAATTTGACTCGCGAAATCCTCAGTCGGGGTTGTATATTGTGTGTGATTGAGAAGTATGTTTTCAATAGAAATACACAATAGAGTCATTATCTATTATTTATTATACATAGAATTGGATTTAAAGAGATTTGACAATAATAGTATATCCTTGATCCAATCGGAGCATTGTGTGACGGAAGGATTGAATTACATGGTAACTGATGATAGAAGGGTTCATTAGTTAAAGCTTTGTACTTCATTGTAATCCGAGGGCCATATTGCATGGCTAGGTGTCAATATTGGTCTGTAGACATTTAATTAATCTTGTTAAAGATTAATTAAATTAATAAGAATTAAAGAGTTTGATTCCGGGTAAAATGTTTACTATCGGTTTTACTCTAAACCTATTAAGTCTTGCATTAAGTTGGCTTAAATTTTCCCTAAATGGATTATGCCACACTTATATATATTGAGCTAAAGTAATATGATTGGTTAATAAAAGCTTGATATATGTATAAGTGATATATTGAATTTTTCATCCTAGCAAATGAAAATTTGACAAGTGGCATAATCTTGACCTTTAATTCATTAGACAAATGTAGGGTGGAGATGCATGAGATGTGGCTCCATTATGACTACATATTTGGCAATTTGTATCCCATTTATTTAATTTAATTAAATATTAATTAAATTAAATAAATATAAAAGGATAATATAGATTATTTTATTATTATCATTTTGACAAATGAAAAAGAGATTTTGTTTTTTTTTTCTCTCCTTCCTGTAACTTTCTTCCTTGCACATGGTGATTGAATTTTCATCATTCCAATCAATTGCCACTTGAGTTTATATCCTTGTGAAGTGATTTTGGCTTTGGTGTGGTCATTTTCTTGCTTTGCAAAGTGTTTTCAAAGCTTGGAAACCTAGGATTTTTACTTGGAAACCTAAATCAATCAAGAGTTTTTGATTGAAAGCTTGTGAAGGCCAAAGAGGGAAAAGGTAGCCAAGAGCATTACTCACTAGAGTAGGAGCTAATTTGATCCTCGAAAGCTTCCAAAAGCAGGCAAGGATAGCAAACAACAAAAGGTATACACTTGAAGCTTTTAAATTACAATTATGTATTCATTGCCTAGATCCAATGCATGTAAAACTTATTTGGAAGTTTTAGGGCATAAAGCATTCTAGAATTTTACACTAAATTCTCTAAATTGGTTTAAATATAGAAATCCAGTAATTTGAAGGAAATCAAAATGAATCACATGATTAGGGGATACTAATCTATGGACACATTGTGTAAGAAATTGATCTTTGGCCTCTTGGGTTGTAAATCCCCAAATATTACATTTGAATGGAGGATTCTACCTTGAACTATTGACCTTTTGCTTCTTTCTTTGTAGAGCATTTAAGGTATATTCAATTATGGAGGTATTTTGATTGAATATATAAGAATTTTGATAGGAAACTTGAGTTTTTACAAAGGTTTTTGAGAGAGAAAGGATTGATTAGTGTAGAGAGAATAATGGTTTTTATTGCCTTTAGCGAGAGAACTAAAACAAAATTGAAATAATAGATGGTTATTAAGTTTGAATATGAATCGAGCAAAAGAGTCAATACCTTTAGGTGAAGCATTGATACTTAACACTATGATTTTTAGATTTGGGAAAAAATTGTCAATACTTTTAAAGAAACTATATATACATTACATTTGAATTTCCAAATCTTGAAAATTGAAAAGACACAACTCTTTGATTTTTGTTAAGGTAGGAAATATGACAGTTAGTCATTTACTAGGTTATTTTAGGTGGGCACTTTTAAAATATGTATTAATACTTTTGTGACTTTTATTGATATGTTAGGTGATAATTCAATCTATGCATTTAATACATATTAATTGTGACCTAAAGTGTTAACACATACCCTTGACGTGTCGATACTTCTAACACTCAATATCGACTTATGCTTTATGTATCAGTCCTTTTCAGAGTCAGATCTTGACTTATTAGTCAAAGAATAAAGTGTCGATACATATTCTTTATGTATCAATACTCTTTAGAAGTCTCGACTAAAATCCTTATTGTATCGATCTTTTTTACAAAAAATAACTCCTTTTCAAACATGATTTGATTTTTCTCTATTCTAACTTATCTTTATCATTCCTAACCTATTTCTAATGCCATAAAAGTGTTCTCTATCAAGGATTTTAGTAAAAAAGTCAGCTAATTAATCATTAGTATTGACATATTCAATGTGTACATCTCATTTACCCACATAATCTCTAATAAAATGATGCCTAATTTTTACATGCTTAGTCTTTGAATGATGAGTAGGATTCTTTATCAGATTAATTGTACTGGCATTATCACACATAATAGGAATTCTATTGACCTCTAGTCCACATTCAAGCAAATTGGTGTTTAATTTATAGGAGTTATGCACAACAACTACCTATAGATATATATTCTATTTCTATTGTTGATAAGGAAACAGTGCTTCACTTTTGCTAAACAAAGTCACTAATAGATTACCTAGAAAATAACATATCCCACTTGTGCTTTTTCTATCCACCTCGTAACCTTCATAGTTGAAATCTAAGTAGTCTTTTAACTCTAATTCACCATACTTTGGATAAAATTATCCTAAGTTTGGTGTACCTTTAGGGTATCTAAATATCCTCTTAATGGTTACAAGGTTTAATTCCTTACGATTGACATAAAATCTTGCATACATATATACACTATAGAGAATGTCCAGTTTAGAGGTGGTTAAGTATAACAAAGAACCTATCACATTTATATAACCTTTGATCTATACTATCACCTAATTCATCTTTATAGATGTGCTTATAGGAGTGTGAACTTGTTTACCTTCTAATAGCTTAAATTTTCTCAATATCTCTTTGATGTATTTAAATTGGGAGATATAAATACCATCATTGGTTTTTTTGATTAAAGTACCCAAAAGATGTTTAACTCTTCTATCATACTCATTTCAGACTCACTTTTTATAAGATTAAAAAAATCAATTCATATAAACTTATTTATATGTTATCCATATATATTTAAACCAATAATATGTTATCATCTTTTGTTTTAATGAAAAGTGTAGTGTCAACTCTCCCCCTCACAAGCTAAGCTTCTCATACCAAGCTCTAAGAGCTTGTTTTTAGAGGATTTTAGTGAGTTTATAAATATGGTTTGTAAATTTATAATTTTCAAAACCAAGGGTTTGCTCTACATATACTTTTTTATTTAGAAAACCATTGAGAAAAGTACTTTTAAAGTCTATTTGATAGAGTTTGAAATTCCTAAAACAAGTAAAGGCTAAGAGTATTCTTATTACTTTTAGCTTAGTCTTGTGTACATAAGTTTCATTATAGTCTATAACTTTCTTTTAGAATAACCTTGTGCAATTAATCTACCATTATTCTTTGTAATGTTCTGTGAACCCCATTCTTTAATTATGTGGATATTATGGTAATTTTTTTTACTTATTTATGTACATGTGAATTCATACGGTTTTTGTATAGAAGAGTTTGTTGGGTTAAAAATTTCTTGTTTAAGACTTGAGAAAGGTTGGATAGCTCAATAGTAAGAAATAACTAGATTTTTGACCTTAAAATCATCTTTATATGAGAAAAGTTTTCATCATTTTTATAAAGCTCAAAAAGACCTTTCCATTGATATATTATGAGTTCTGTGAGGATGTCTGGGTTAAAAGTTATGGCCATTTAAAGTAACAGTCCTCAGTTGAAGAAATAGAGAGAAAAGTTTCGATACCTTGGTAAGAAGGTGTCAACATTTGGGCATGTGAAACCTTTTCAAGGTGCGCCTAAGATAAAGAAGGTGTCGATATCTTGTGAACTATGGTGAACAATAAAAAAATCAAAGTATCGATACATTGAGAAGAAAGTATCAACACCTTGAAGTCACTATAGATAATGAAGAAAGGTGTCGATATTTTAGAGGAAAGTATCAACACCTTGGGACGTAAGACGAACTTGAAAATCAACTTTTGACTAAAGGTGTTGATACCTTGAGAAGAAGTTATCGACACCTTATAGTTATAGTGAGCAGTAAAATTTAAAGGTGTCGATACTTTGAGGAGAAGGTGTCGACCTTGAGGTGTGTCGCACCTTAGTGCACTTTTGAGGAAGACATTTTAGTCATTTTACGGCCTCCTATGTATGAACATCAAAGGCTCATCTTCGCCATTCCTCTCTTCTCCCTCCTCTTACAAACCCATTTTCCTCTTTTTTTAATCTAACATCCATTCTCACTTAAATCATTACTAATCTTTGTGATTCTCACTTGGATTTTCTAATAAATCAACACTAGAGCTTAGAAATATCATTTGATTGGAGTTCTACTCGATGATTTATGAGGAATCAAGAGAGAAGGTTTGTGGGTGAATAATAGTCGAGAGAGGGAATAAAAAAAAAACAGGGTTTAAAATATATCTATCAACTTGGGTAAGTACACCCGCAGCTTATTTCTCTATTTTGAGTTATCTTTAAGTATGAATAAAGAAAAAGAGTAGTTAAGTTATTGTTCCTACAACCCTAGATTTTGGGCATAATTTAATTTATCAATTGGATTGATAAATTAGGAGGTTTGAACATGAAATAGTATTGAGGAAACTGAGAATGATTCTTTGTAAAGTAGGAATAGGGGCATCTAGGGGGTTAGCAGGAGAGAGAGAGAGAGAGTAGATTACTAGTATGATCTCAGAATAAAAAGAAGATTATGATAATAGTTATATTGTTATCATATGCATCATGCATTTCATTGCATGAGTAGATCGTATAAAAGATTATATGTATATATGTATGTACGTATGGATATATGTATGTAGACTCAGAAGCTATACCTAAAATGTCTCCGTGGTGAGGAGGACATTGAGTGAGTATTTTTCCATCTCAAGGTGAGTGGATGTTTCCTCCCTAGATCATTATTTAAATATAATTATACATTTTTGCATGCTTCAAAATGATAGAATATACGTATATATATCTATGATTAATATTGGGAAGCGATATAATTATGATTATGTGGTGACCGGGATGGACCCTTGTTTGTGATAGATTTAGGCAATAAACTATATCATATGATTGTGGTCAGAGACCATATATATATATAAAATTACAATTTTGATGACTGTGCAAGATTGTGGCATGATTTGAATATGTATGATAGTCGGAGTGCCATTGCTTTGATTTTGAGTCTTGTACATCGTTATATATTATTTTTGGCCTCGTGTGCTGTTGAAATTGGTTTTACTATTTTGGCCCTGTGAGCCATTAATGATAATTTTGGCCTTATGAGCCATTGACAATGATTTCGACCTTGTGTGCCGTAGTTTTATGGATTTGGCCTTGTGGGCTATTGATGTTGAGTTTATGGCCTTGATTGACATAGTTTTTCTTGATATTTGTTTTTTTGAGTCACCTTCTTTGATCTAGGCTGTATAAGTTGGTTTTGAGTATACTACTTGACAAGGTAAGGATTGTCCAATGTATAAAAATCCAATAGGCCACCGAGTATTCAATTTAAAGACATTTAGTTTGCTATTGTTTATCAGCTCTAGGAGGTGAGGATTTTCCTATAGATAGAAGTCCAATAGACTATAGATTAGCTCTATGAGGTGAGGGTTATTCTATGGAAAGAAACCCAATAGACCATATAGCTGATTAATATAGAATAACTCTATGAGGTGATTGTTGTCCCATATAGAAAAACCCAATAAACTATAGAGAGGATTACCATGGAACAACTCTACGACCCAAAGAGAGAAACCCAATAAACCACAGAGCGAATTATACTCTTGATGGAGATTTTCTTCTTGAAGGTTTAATCTCGAAATAAGAATGGCTGGTTGTATACCATATAAGATTTTGGTAATATGTTTTCAAGTGAGAAATTGTATATAGTTGTATACCATAGAGTTATTTTCTAGACATCTATCGACAATAGATTAGGAACTCAACTTGAATAGAGTACATGAAAACTTTTAGTTCAATTTATCGCTCCAAGGGATCCTATCTTGATTGTCAACCAAACTCCTATATGAACAACACATAAAGAAATTGACTTTAATATATAAAACGTAATTATTCTTGTACTTATACACCATTTAAACTATATACATCTATACAAGACTTAGTTCAAATATCTTAAGTTAAAGGACTACGTCGCACACTAGTATAATATCTCGATAAATCATTAACTATATACATACTATATAATTTATCGACGTTTGGTCATATTCAATAAATAGTTCTTTACCTATAAATTTATTCTAATGCCCTTATAACAATACTTATATTGTTAGCGTTACATATATCATCTTATGATATCTATAGGCGGCATTTATATATCTATTGTGTGATACAATTGTTTAGTTAATACCAAAACGTAAGGAACTATTTTAATAAATTCATTTAACTATTAAAATATTTATTATAATAATTCATATACATTTTTTATATTATTGCATGAACTTATAAAGGAAACAATAAATGTATGTAAATAAAGAACAAATTCTTTCATTAATAATTTAGTTTAATATAAGATCACAACCCCTAAAACCAATAATGTAAATGGTTTCTAGGATATACACTAATAATCTCTCACTTATATAAAAAGTTATTCATTGTTGCATCATATATCCATCTTCTCAATATAATAGTTCAGCTGCTTCTGTATTATCGCTTTAATTAGTGGGTCAGCTATATTGTCCATTGAAGGAGTTTTATATATAAGTATCTCTCCAACTTCGATGAACTCTCTTAAAATATAATATTTATGCTGAATATGTTTAGACTTTTAGTGTGCTTGTTTACATAAAACCTAACGTGTAATTTTCTACCCGCAAGTGTATGGTATCAAGTTATAGTCCTACAGTAACTAGGGTATTATCTCCTTAGGAAACTTGATAAAAACTATTGATTCCTACAATTAAACTAATCTTATGTTTTATCTAGTTAACTTCTATGAAAACAAACTAAACTAAATTATCTAATACTTGCACTAAATATATTAAGAACTAACGACACCTTAGAAAACTAAATTCAAGGTTGATCGACCTAGAGAATTGATTTTACCTATTGTCTACCCTATTTTAATTTCCTCTTTTAAGCCCCTATTGAATTATGTTTATAAAACCAGAACATATATCCACTTCCTCTCCCAAGGCAAGTGAACATATCCTTTACTCAAGTGTAATATCTTTATTTTTATCTAAAATGAGACACGCATTAATCTCAGTATCCTTCTTTGAGTTTTTTAGGGTTTTGATAGCCTCTCAAACTCATCAATCACCCTAGTCATGTGTATTCTAAGTCTAAATTGTTAGCGTATGCCCTAGAAACCATTCGTAATGTCGGTTTTAGGGCTATTGATTTTGTATAACTTTTTATATAGTAATGAGAGAAGTAGTTCTTTATTTACATACATTTACTGCTTCCTTTATTTTTCATACAAATAAATAAAGAATGTATATAAATTGTCTAGATAATTTTATTTAATTATTAAATAAATTATCAAATCGTTCCTTACATAGGTGGTGTGAAATAGGAAACTATATTACATAGTAGGTATACTAGCTACTGCCTAATGATATTATATAATAATATATGTAGGCTAATAATATGTGTATTATCATAAGAGCATTAGTGTGGATTTATAGTTGGTGAACTATTTATCAAATAGGATCGAATATCGATGAATCATATGGTATGCATATAGTCAATGATTTATTGATAGATTGTAATAGTGTACGACATAATCCTTTGACCTTAGACATCTAGAATCGGATTCTGTACTGATGGGTATATTTCATATGGTGTATAAGTGCAGGGCTAATCACACCTTATACAAGAAGTCAATTTGGGAATGATTTGTTCATATAAGTGTTCGATTGCCAGTCAAGATAGGATTCGTTATCTCAACATATTGGACTGAAAATTATCGTTGCCTTTGTCTGAGTCGAGTTCCTAATTGAATATCGTTATAATGTCTTGATTATAAGTTAATGACCATTGTATAATATTGACATATGTTGATGATTCAAAGGAGACTCGAGATAAGGGTTTTGATAGGTCATGAATTCTTTCTTGATCAGGATACGACAACGAAAGGATATAACTCACACGTTATGTGTAATAGATGAAAAGTTTGATGAAAATACTTCTTCATCGTGACTTAGGGACTATAGCGTATTTTACCCTTATGTGTAACTATGACCAATGACATTATGATAAATATACCATAATTATGGATTCTATTCAATCCATTATATTAATTAATTTGGCATTATATGATTTATTTAAGTGTTAAATAATCAAATAAAAATTGATTTTATCAATGGTCACAAATTAAACACATGTCATTATATCATTGGTTTATATTTTGATTTTGTGTTCAATTTCAATTGGTCCAAGTATGTGGTTGCACACATTTAGCATGAGGGTATTTGTATCACATCATTTTCATTTATTTAATATATTTATTAGATAAATACTAATTAAAATAAATGAAAAAGAAAAAGAAAATAGAAAAGATATTTTTCTTTTTCATTTTTAATATAGAAAATGTTTTAAAAATGGCTTTTCTCTCTCTATAATTTCGACCAGCTATGGAAGAAGTAAGGGGATGGGTGTAAAATGAAAAGAGACTCATAGTTTTGATCCTCATCTTTAGCAAATAATCATCCTTGCAGCAAGAGCAACAAAAGCTCTAAGGTAATTCAATTGATTATCCATTGTTTTTCACATATGTAGCCTAGGGTTTTTAGTTTAAAAACTTACAATTCATGCATGAAATAGGCCATAGAACCTTCACAAATCGAGTATCACTCTCTCGAGTTCAATACTCAACTCTCAATTCATTCAAACCATGGCCAGTGATTTCAAAGCTTTAAGATCAAAACAACATGAATAAACAATATTCGATTCATTCAACATATATAAATCAAAACGGGTTCAACAATAAGGTTACATCAACTCTTTAGAATAAAAACTTAGCCTTATATTGATTTAATCAAGAGAACATCCATGTTTATATAACTCATAGTCAAAATAACAAAAGACAGAAAATTAATAAGAAAGAAGGAAGAAAACTTAAGTAATCTCCAATCCACCCTTACTTTTAATCTTCACTTCTTGTCACTGTTGAATCCTTGATGTTTTGCTTAAGTTTTTGGCTTGCTTCTGCCTCCAAATAGTCTCTAGAAGTTCTCCCAAAAGTTATGAAATAAGTCTCCTTTTATAGTTGACAAATCTATGTTTTTAGTTGAAAACCTAAATAAATAAGGAAAACTATGAATATGGAGCGATCTGGCACTGCAGCGCCATGCTTGCTGTCCTAAATGGTCATTTTAGTCTCTGGCTGGCGCTGCAATACCATAAACCTCGCTACAGTGCCAGGTTCTCTGCCTAACTATGTCTAATATTCAAATTCATATCCATTATTCATGCCTTTAACGTCTTTAAATAAATTTGACTTCTTCATGAAAGTTTTAGATCTTTTTGTTTTCTTTATAATACATCTTAAATCATCAAAATACAATCATTCTACTGGAAGATATCTTCATTTTATAAAAACTGTACAAAATCGTTTTTTTACCCAACATTTTCCAACTTTTGTTAACTTTTGGAAAATCAACCCTAAAACAAAAAAAACAACCAAAAACTCATTAAAACAACACATAATAACTCAAAAACAAACAAAATATAATTTAGAAAACCTTAAGAACAATCAACTAATCAAATCCCCGTAAACTTAAATTTTGCTAGTCTCGAGCAAAACTAATCTAAAAGAAAAATAAAAACCTAATCTTAATCCACTTTCATAGGACTCACGGTTGTATTTAACGTATGCAACAAGCCTTTTAAACATCTAAGATGCCCTTAATGAACGAGTGAACTCTCGTAAGGGTTTCTAAAGGATCTACCTACAAAATCCCAATCCTAGCTATTACACTCAGACAAAAATAAAGCACGCACTAAAACCAATCATGCATATACAAATTTTGATGCTTACTATTGATAAACTTATGAACTACAAATCCATCACATTGATGCCAAACTCAAGACGTGATTAAATATCCATGCTCCAATAGACTAGCATCAATTTATTTCATTTTCTTTCAAAACTTATACCTTTGTAAATCTAAAATCGATCTTAGCTTTTACTCTACCCCTGCTCATAAGTGTCATTTGATAGAATTTTATAGAAGTTTCATAAATTGAAGTCATTTCTTTCTAAGTTTTTTATTCTTTACCTTGGTTCTAAATAACCTTTTTACGCGAGTGTTAACATTTGTGATGCCAACCTCCAGTTACTCAGCATGTTAGAAATCTCGGCTACTTTGCATACTCTTATTTGAAGGATCTGTTTTACGTGATTGTTAACATTTGTGATGTCAATCTCCGGTTACTAAGATCCTCAAAATATTGGAGTAGTTTTATTGTTTAATTTTTTAATTATTTTTTCAGCTCCAAAGTTTCACGTCTAACACTTTTTTAACATAGAAATATTCACAAGCTCTGGTTTCATAATTAACTCAATCAATTCCTAAATTTATCTAATTTTTTCTAAGTATATTTATTAATTTTTTCTTCCAAACTATCAACACCAGTCTCCTTTATATTTCAACCTATCTCATTTAAGTTCAACATCAATGTATAGTTTATATTTTAATTATCCCATCAATAGTTCTCATCAACATGCATACACATTCATACATTTATTCATTCACACAACCACAAATTAATCACATAACGAAAAAAAATATCTATACTATGCTAATGATGTCTAAGATGGCTTAAGTAGAAAAATTTAAATTTCACTCGCTAAGCTATCAAGCTCCATACTCAAATCCAGAAACACACTCTCAAATATGACTCATCCCTCCAAACTTAAATTAAGCATTGTCCTCAATGCTCTAAATAACATTAAAAAGCACAAAAAGAGAAAAAAGAAATCATACCTGGGAGACGAGAACTAGTCTCGTCTCTTAGACGTCCTCATCACTACCTTAGTTTACTGGCAGGGCCGAAAACATCATCTACTGCTATAGATGCGAAGGAATAGGTGAAAACCACGGTGCATGAGTCATGGGAATGTTCAAATGGTCCCCCATATAGATCATTAGATGCCCCAAAGATTATAAACACCTGTGCTCATATCCTACCACTGTTGTATATTTACAATGTCGTGCTACATTACTCAATGGTGGGCAAGACAAAAGTGGATAGGAAGAGTTGAATATATGGTGCTGTAGCCTCATTTCTGGTGTTGCAATGCTAGCTGCTGACTTTATTGGCCTTAAAATTTTTCTGATCTTGTGAGCTTGCCATCCTTGTAGTTTTGCACCCATTTTCTGGCACTTCATTAACTTCACGACGATATTTTAAACCTGAAAATCAAAAATAATAACGAATTAATTTGCCATCATAACAAAATAAATGGGTATATGAATTAATAAACTAAAAAAAATAAAAAGTAAAAATAATAACAGAAAATATCCTTCGATTGCCTTTCGAGAAGCACTAAATTTAATGTCTTCAGCCAGATATTGATAATGCTATCATAATGAATTCATCAGAGACACCTCAAAAATCAGTTTCTTTTTATTTCCAAAATAATGCTTGAGGCGTCTACCATTTACTTGAAATGTATGCCCATCATTTGTATTTAACACTACTATATCGTACGAAAATACTTTTTCAACCTCAAAAGGACCTAACCATCTTCAGTGGAGTTTTTTGGGAAAAATCTTCAATCTCGAATTAAAGAGTAACACCTTTTACCTTGGTGAGAACTTTTGCTATAGTATGAACTTATCATACCATCGCTTTGTCCAATCCTTGAAAATTTTTGCACTTTCATATGCTTCATTTCTAAACTCCTCTAACTCATTTAGTTAAAGTAACCTACTCTTACCTACTGCCTTAATATCAAAGTTTAATTTCTTAATAGCCTAATACGCTTTATGCTCTAATTTTACCAACAAATTACATGCTTTTCCAAACACCAACTGATAAGGTGATATGCCTATTGAAGTTTTAAATGTTGTCCTATATCCTTATAATGCCTCATCCAGCTTTAATGCCCAATCTTTTCAACTTGAATTTATCGAATTCTCCAAAATATGCTTGATTTCGTGATTTGATATTTCAATTTGGCCACTCCCTTACGGATGATAGGCTGATATAACCTTGTGCTTCACTCCCTATTTTGCTAATAGACTATTGACAAGGCTATTACAAAAATAGATTTCTTCATCGTTTACATATGCCACAGCTAAAAAAATATACATATGCCGATTTGATGGTGAAAATGGTCCTATAAAGTCAATTCCTTACATATCAAATATATCGACCTCCATCATGTTTGTAAGTCGCATTTTGTGTTTCTTTGAGATGTTTCCAATGCATTGGCATCGATTATACTTCTTCACAAAGTCATACGCAAAGAAACCTGACTGAAGTATCTTGGCTACTGTTCTTGTTGGTCTAAAATATCCTCCATATGGCGATGAATGATAATGATGAATGATGCTCAATGTTTCTTTATTTGGCACACATCTTCTAATGATTAAATCAACTCTTTACTTGAAAAGAAATGGATCATCCCATACATAATCCTTTACATCATGCTTGAACTTCTGTTTTTGATGGAATGATAAATCAAATGGTATAACACCATAAACAAGGTAGTTCACTATATCTGCATACCATGGTAAGCTTTTCTCAGCCTTAAATAACTGTTCATCTGGAAATGTCTCTAAAATCTCTAATTATTAAGGTTCAGAATCAACCTCTAACCTTGATAAATAATCTGCCACCATATTTTCACTGCCTTTTTTTATTCTTAATCTCTAAATTAAATTCTTGTAGCAGAAGTATCCATTGAATCAGTCAAGGCTTTGCATCTTTTTTTGAGAAAAGATATAGAAGAGCTACATGGTTTGAGTATACCATTACTCTCGAGTCCAAAACATATACACGAAACTTATCAAGTGCAAATACTACTGGCAGCAATTCCTTCTCTGTGGTAGTATAATTTCTTTGAGCATCATCTAATATTCGATTAGTATAGTAAATAGCTTAGAAAAGCTTCTGTCATCTCTATCCCAAGACTATACCTATGGTATAGTCTTATTTCTATCGAACATTATCTCAAAGTCTTGACTCCAGTCCAGTGTCACTATAATTGGCATCAAAATCAACTTCTCCTTAATTAAAATGAATGCTTTGTGACACTTATCATCAAACACAAAATTCATATCTTTTTTCAGCAAATTGCACAACTATTTACTTATCTTAGAAAAATCTTTGATAAACCAACGGTAAAATCTTGCATGCCCCAAAAAACTCCGTACTTCCTTGATATTGGTCGTTGGTGGTAGTTTCTCGATTGCTATAATCTTAGCTCAATCTACTTCAATACCAATTTCCAAGATTCTATATCCCAAAATAATGCCTAATTTAACCATAAAGTGACACTTTTCCTAATTCAAAACTAAGTTGCTGTCTTGACATCGTTCAGGCATTAATGCAAGATTTTCCAAGCACCCATCAAATGATGAACCATACACCAAGAAATCATCCATGAACAACTCTATCATATTTTCCACCAAATCTATAAAAATAGTCATCATACCCGTTGGAATGTGGCAGGAGCATTACATAAACCAAAAGGCATTCGATGAAAAGCAAAGATCCCATAGGGGCAAGTGAATGTTGTCTTCTTCTAGTCTTCAGGGGTTATAATAATCTTATTATAATCAGAATAACCATCCACGAAGTAATAATATTCATACCCTATGATTCTATCAAGAATTTAGTCAATAAAAAGAAATGGGTAGTGATCCTTCCGAGTAATCTTATTCAATTTTCGGTAGGCAATGGAAACTCTCCATCCAGTTATTGTTCTTGTAGAAACTACCTCTCTATTTTCATTCTTCATTGTAGTCATACCCTCTTCTTTTGGCATAACATGTATATGACTCACCCATTCAATATCAAAAATAACATAAATGATTCCATATTTAAGAAGCTTTAAAATCTCCTCTCGTACTACTTACTTCATAATTGGATTGAGTCTTCTTTGTGGTTCTATGGATGGTGTAAATGATTTATCCAATACAATCTTGTGCATAACCATTGTCGGACTAATTCCTCATATATCTGCTATCAATCATCCTAATGTCGTCCTATGCTTCCTTAACACTCTAAGTAGCTTTTCTTCTTCAGTATCTGTCAAGGATGATGAGATTATAATCGGATAAGTGCTATCTTCTCCCAAAAATACATATCTCAAATTCTCCGATAGTGGTTTCAACTCCGATTTTGCATTCTTTTCCTTTCCAATAATTTCCAGCCCTAATTCTTTAATTTCTCTTACTTTCCTTATTTCTTTAGGTGTTGCTTCTAAAGTATGAAAACATTCCTCCATTTTATCACCATTCAGCTCACAAACATTCTCCGTGTTATTGTCAAACAACACTCTAATGGATCATTCTCTTTTTTAATCAGTTTAACATTCTTTACACATTCATTAAGTAAATCAACCATATTATAAGTATCAAACTCATCAGGGCTTTTCATTAACTTGTAAATGTTAAAAGTCACTTCTTCATCACTTACTCTCAATGTCAACTTCCCAACTTATACATCTATCAAAGCGCGGCTCGAGACTAAGAATGGTCTTCCCAAAATAAGAGGTACATCATGATCTTTATCCATGTCTAACACCATAAAATCTATTGGAAAAATTAACTTCTCAATTTTTACTAAGACATCTTCAACTACTCCTCTTGTGTATGGTAGAAATCTATCTACCAATTGTAATATGATTGAGAAGGGCTTGACTTAACCAATTCCCAGCTTATTCAAAATTGATAACGGCATTAGATTAATGCTTGCTTCCAAATCACATAATGCCCATGTGGAATATGAAATGCCAATATGACAAGGTATGGTGAAACTTTCTGGATCTTTTAGCTTTTGAGGCAGCTTCCTTTGGATAATAGCGCTACATTCTTCAATTAAATTAACTTTTTAAATTTCCCAAGTCTTTATTTGTTAGATAAAATATCCTTTATGAACCTTTTATAACTCGGCATTTGCTCCAAAGCTTCAACAAACGGGATGTTAATCTGAATCTTCTTGAATCTATCAAGAAATATCCTTCTTTTTCTTAAGTTTTTGAGGATATGGTAGAACTGGTTTTAAATTTGTAGCTTTTTGATCTCTTGGTATTGGTTGCTCAAGCAGTTTTTCCCCTTCTTCATTATTTTCAACTGTATCACTCTTTTTCTCTTTATTGGTGGTTGAATTTTCTGTACTTTGCAATTCCTTTATAATTGCTCCATCAACACACTTTTCACTCTGCAATGTTATGACCTTGCACTACTCCTTTAGATTTATCTCAGTATCATTAGGAAACTTTCCTCTTTATTGAGTCTTGAGCTCTGAAGCTAACTGTCCAATTTGCACTTTCAATATCTTCATTGGGGCCTTAATATTCCTTTTATTTGTTTCCATGCTATCCATATGCGCTTTTGGTTGCTTGAACCAACTTATTAACTTTAAAATGAAAGTTTTTAATATATCTTCAACATTTTGCTTCTTCTCTGCATGAGGTTGAGAATATCCTGGAGGTCATTGTAATATATTTTGGTTGTTAGCATAAGAGAAACTTTTATGATTGTGCAAATTTGGATGATATAAATTCGATGTGAGATTTTCTCGATACCCATAATTACGATTGTTCACAAATTGAACTTACTCACATTCTAGCTCTTGGTTTGTACTTAAAGTTCCATTCACAAACCTCATCTTATTTGGCATCATCCTTTGATTTGTTAATGCAGCAAACTGGTTTGATAATGTAGAAATCGTAGTAGAAATCTGCATCAGTTGATCCAGTTCAATTACTCCAACTGCTCTTTTTGTGTTAACTCAATCACTTGGCCATTAATAGCTATTTGATGCCATGTTGTCAATGAGTGAGAAGGCTTCTTGAGCTATCTTTGACATCGAAACTCCTCCAACTGCAGCATCCAAGAATGTTCTATTCTACTCGTTTAATCCATTATAAAAGAGTTGCACTTGAAGCAATTCTTAGTATCCATATTATGGGCATCTTTGAAGAAGGTCTTTGAATCGTTCTCATGCTTCATATAATGACTACAACTCTTACTGCCTAAATATACCAATCTCTGCCCATAATATGGCTGTCTTCGATGATGCAAAAATTTTTCCTAACAATACCTCAGTCGTCTCATCTAAAGTAGTGATCCCTCCTGATGGTAGCGATTATAGTCAACTTCTTGCGTTGTCCCAGAAAGAGAATGGGAACAAGCGTAGTCTAATAGCATCTTTAGGCACCCCATTCATTTTGATTGTATCACACATCTCCAAAAATATGATAGGTAAATATTAGAATCCTTTAATGGTGAGCCACCGAATTGATTTTGCTATACCATGTTTGTAACACCCCGTGTGTTTCTCCGAGGGTATATTTATCATTTTCCACTTCCCCAGTTCATACATCTGCATTAATTTCATATTCATGTGATTGTGGGTGTAATTCTTGGTTCGTGTGGGCAATATTAAACGAGAATTCAAATTTTTGTGGGTTTAGTTGATCGAATGGGGGAATTCGTTCGATCGAATCAGTCATTCGATCGAAGGAGCCATTCGTTCGATCGAAGCATGGATTCATTCGACTGAATGATGGTTCATTTGATCGATAATTTGCAAGCTCTCTGACTACTATTCATGCCAAGGGATTTGATTGAACGAATTATAATTCGTTCGATCGAATGAGGAGTTCGGTCAATCGAATCTTTGATACGTTCGACCGAATTGACGCGAAATGATAGAAATGCCCTCTTCTAGAAGCTTCCTCCTTAAGAAAATTTAAGGGCAAAATGGTAATTTCATCCTTTTTCTATAAATAGGGGCTTTGTGTTCAAAATTTTTGGTTTTCTCCCCCTTTTCTCATTTTCTCCTCTTCTCTCACACTCTCTCCATTTCTCTCTCTAGACCTACCCATATTTTGCCCAAATTTTAATTTCTTTTCACCCACGAGTTGCATTCAGCGCGTCTAACATTTTGAGAGTGTCAATTTGGTGGTAGAAACATGGATTCACGAAAGAAAAAGCTAGGGTTTCAAAGAGGATTTGGGCCTTTTTGTATTAGAGGCGAAATCAGAGTAAACCGACCACACCATGAGGTTCATAGCTTCGTTTGTAACTCGTCTACGTATCTATTTTATAATTTTAAGCAATTTCATTTGTATGGGTTTTCGTATGAATTTTTGTAGATCTTGCCCGCACATTTTAATGTTAAGGCGTAAAATGAGTTGTAGAGAAATCGTAGGAGTCGTAAGAAGTTAGAGTTATGATTTTGGAGAATTTGGGTAAGTGTGAACAGTAACTTTAATTACTATTCTGATGAGAGAGTGGGGCCCATTGGTTAGAATCACGTAATTAAGTCAAAATACATCGGTTTAGGTGTAATGTAGGTTCGTGGCGATAATAATTGAGTAATTTGAGGCTTAACGAGGGTTTTAGACGAATCTAAAAAATAGTTCGACGTTGGGAAATTCGGGAATAGTATGCATTGCACATATTTGGATTTCCATTCGCATTTTAAAATATGTATTGATAATGTTATATGTGTGTGAATAGGTGACGGCTCGAGGTCGAGGTACTCACGTAGCTCACCGAGGAACGAGGGGAACTAGGGAGTGTATACCCTCCCTAAGTTGTAAGTGGATTTCCTTTTGGTTTTACTTTTCTATCTCAAATCCTGTTTTATAAATC
>JAVXUL010109684.1:0-18398 GCA_035590515.1 Trichilia minutiflora
AAAGATGTGAGTCGAGTAAGAAAATTATACCTGAACATACTTAGAAACGATGAAATCTCTACCACGCGATGGATAAATAATTCGAACTTCTCCTGAAACTAAGAATGGGGGGGTGAGTATACAAACGTATACCCAGTGAGTGAACTAAACACTAAACAAGACATTTCTAAGCTCATCATATAATTACATAAATCATATTCAAATATGGTATAAAATCCGAAAAAGTTTAAATGAGTTCTTTCAGTTGAAAACCTTAAAACATATATTACAATCATTGGGTTGACAACCTATATTTTCCATCGATAATCTTGACCAAGGTATCCCGGTACCGTCAGTGGGCTTTAGAAAAACAATCAGTTATCATTTAAAAGCTGTTTTTAATGCAAGAAGTAAAGCGTGCATAATTTTCATAAAATTACCCACCACTAACGTTGGCCTCGAGTTAGCGACGCGGCGACAAACGTGGCTAACCCGATCGGACTTACAGGTGGTCAATCTCATATCCCCATATAACACCCAACTGTGAGCCTCCCTTCACCTAGACGACCTCTCTATGTCAGGCTGTCCCTAGGCTACCTCACTGTAGCTACAGAACAATCCATCACGGTCCTCAAGACCGCATCACCAAAATAATCCCGACCCACTGGTCGTCATCACAAATATCAATATGATACATTAGGCCACTAGGCATAATCATTAAAACACATCACAATCACACCTCGGTCTACTGGCCATAAAATACGCATATGTCCAACATGAAATCCAAAATATAAAATTATCATCGTAGAAATCCAAATAATAATCATTAAATCTAACAGATCCATTATTATCCAAAGAAATTATCAAAACATATATTAACTCGATATCTTATATCAAAACTTTACTTGGCTTCGATAATGAATTTGGTCATGATATTTTGGCTCTCACTAGCCAAAATATCATGACCAAAATCATTATCGAATAAAAATCAATCCTTTCATATAATCTATAATCATCGTAAAATCAATAATCATAAATAAAACCATTCAAAATCATAAAAAAGTAATATGAAAACATAAAGCTATAACAATCTCATTTCATACTCAATATCTTCATAAGATCATTTGAATGAAAATGATAAATCAATTATAAAAGCATCGCGGCCTTATAGCCATGGTTATACAAATACTTTTCCTTTAAACTGTACACATATTCATATCATAAAAACAGTAAGATGAAAACATAAAATAGAAAAATAAGTCCACTCACCAGGGAAAATATTTGATAAAAATATACATATATATATAAGCATAGCTTTTATGATCGAAAACCATCTTCAAAATATTCTCACATATACAGAAACCAAAACACAACTTAATATATTCATAGAATCATTTTAATTAAAATGAGAAATTAAGCGTAAAATCATATTGGCACCATAACCACAGTTTATGCCAATACTTTTTATTCTAAACCATACCCAAACATATTTACATAACAAAAATAGCAAACATAGAAAATATGGAAAGGTCCAGTCACGTCAAATTATAAATTATATAACATAAATGAATTGTTTCATCAAACATTTCCTCATCATTTTCAAAATACTTTAAGTTGATAAAACTTAGTCATTATATATATAAACACTTAAAAATATATACATAGAAGTTTATCAAACGAATCCTTTCTATAAAATATATCAAACTCGTAAAACAGTTTTATAATATTTTATCATCCTTACAGAAAAGAAACAAAGTCGCAAAATATCTCTAAAACCATTACAAAATCCTTAAACACTTCAATAAACATTATTTATAAATCGTCCACAAATAACATATCACAACAAATCCAATACAATCCAAAACATGTAATCATCATCCGGCCTCCGGTCACAATTCAATATAAAATAAAAGAATATATATATAATAAAGCAATGAATACATGTCCTATAGCTCTACCACAAACAAGGGGCCCTCCCGGTCACCACACAAAATCTGATACTCCGTCTCCTCATAAAAATACATATTATTATCTAACATCCTAAAATATTTAAAATATAAATTGTTCATGAATTATTCAAATAGACAAATAAATAAATCCATCAATAAATAAATATATAAATCATTAATTAATCAAAATAAAAAACTTCCACTCACTTGGTTCGGGGTGATATTTAATTCAACGTAAACCAGTCAAATGCATCTCGACGAAGCTATAATACAAAACTAATATTATTATCCATAATTAATTATATAAAATTAAACATACAACTCAAGAAAATTAATAAAAATATATAATCAACTCGAAATAAGGCTGACAACCTTACGGAGAAGTCAATTTGACCCGAAAATGCTGAAATCGCGAAGAAAAATAAAAATTTCCAAATTTGTAAATAGTGATCGAAATGTTCTTCACTGTTTTTCCGCTCAATTCTCCACCAAATCAACCAAACGAAGCTTGTATGAGGTAGAGATGAATACAAGTGATTTGTTAAAAAAAAAAGGGAGTTGAATCGATTAAAAATCAGTTAATTTAAGAAGAAATAGAGAGAAAGGAAAACGGGAACAGAAATGGAAAAATCGTGCAGCAGCAGCAGTAGAAGGAGAAAGCAACAGTGATAAAAAATTAAAAGAAAATAGATTAAATAAAATATATTTTTTTAAAGCTGCTACAGTACCCGCTCTGCTATAGTGCCGGGTGTTGCTATAGTATTTTTCAACAATAGTGTCCTCGCCAAAAGTAAAATTTTTTTAATGTTTTTATTTATTGACTTTTAGCGACGATATTTGATGTCGCTAAAAGGTCTTTTAGCGACGACAATATGTGTCGTCATCAAAAGTAAATTTTTTTTAATTTTTTTATTTATGGGCTTTTAAATGTCGTCGCTAAAAGGTCTTTTAGCGACGATAATATGTGTCGTCGTCAAAAGTAAATTATTTTAATTTTTTATTTATTGACTTTTAGCGATGACATTTGACGTTGCTAAAACGTCTTTTAGTGACGACAATATATGTCGTCGTCAAAAGTGAATTTTTTAATTTATTTAATTTATTGATTTTTAGCGACGACATTAAAATTGGCGTCGCTAAAAAATCTTTTAGCGATGAAATATTTGGTGTCGCTGTAACTCCATTTTCTTGTAGTGTACCCATAACCCTAAGGGATGGGTTCATAGTAATTTCAGAAAATTAAAATTTTTTTGAGGGTATTTTTATCTCAAAATAGTGATTTAGGTTATTTTTGATTGAAAGTTTTGAATGTATTTTTTTAAAATAAAGGTTATAAACAGTGGTCATTTTTTATTAAATCCCAATGTTTTTAGGTATGAAAGTGAAAAGAACCACAGATTTCTTATTCCTATCCTAGAACAAATACATTTATGATTTATTTACTCAAAAAAGTTATTGTGGAAAATTGCAAGGGTGTGAATACACCTCTCTGTGCAACAACTAAGCTCAGCCAATATTCAAGCTCGGAGTTAGAATATGGAACTTTTAAGCTAAATGTTTATATTATTGTCAATTAAATCTGAAAACAAAATTCCCTTTCATTTTGAGAAAATTTATGAATTCTCTGAGATCTAGTCTAAATAAAATTTAATAAAAATTAGTTTAAAATGCAGAACATCTAAGATGTGTCTCCTTCCTCTTAGTTAATTCAAAACCTAATCAATTAAAAAGGTTTAACCAAAATTAACTAAGATAGGTAGAACATCTTGGATGTATCTTCCCCCTTTTAGTTAATTCAAACCTAATCAATTTAAAAACTTTAACCAATATTAACTAAGATAGATGGAACATAAGGGATGCATCTCCCTTCGCTTAGTTAATTTAGACACTATTTAATTAAAAAGTTTTAACCAAAGTTAACTAAGAGAGACAGAACATCTCGAATGTGTCTCCTTTCTCTTAGTTAATTAGAACATTAATAATCCAATAAGTTTAAGATAGACGGAACATCTAGAATCCCCTCTTCTTAATAGAAGAATTTTAACGGGGTAGCAATAGGGCAAAATAAAATACGTTAAAATTTAAGATCATAATATTTGTCATAACTATATTAATGAAAGTTGTGGGATGTCTAGCAGCTTCCTTATACTTAATCTACCCTAGACCATAAAATCTTATTTTTAAAACTTAGACCATTTATCCTACCATAATTTAGGTGGATGACGGCTTCATTCCATTTATTTTTGGACACATCAATAATGCTCATAAGGCCTAAAGATCTAAGGTATCTGAATACTTTGGATTGACAAATTTGTCCCTTCAAACTTGAAGACCTAAGACATACCAGAATTCAAAAATTTAAGCTGTATATATGTTGATAAGAATCACACATCATTTTACATTGCCTTTTATGTTAGTACAATTACTCAAGTAAATGATATGTATATTGTAAATATATCTACAATAAACCCTTGAAACGCCCAGTTTTCTTAATTAGGGGTACTTTGATCATTTCATACATTAGGCGTATTTTTATCATTTTCATTATATATGCATACGAGTATGATTAATGAGTAGTTGAGTTAATATTGAAGCCTAATATGAAACTAATAAAAAGTTGTTAATAAATGTTAAGTATGGGAGTGATCCTATTGTAGTCTTCATTGAACACTTGATTCTTGGATGGATTTTCATGCAAATCAAGGCTCATAACTAATGTGGCCTAAAGATTGAGCTAGTGTAAAGAGGATATCTAGCCCAAAAGAGTGGTAGAGATAGAAGATGATCTATTACGCCAGTTGTTTCCAACCCCTTAGGAGCATGATACAACAAATAGACCTATATATTGAGATGGATAAGAGCCTTTCTTCACAAATGCCCAAGCTTTTGGATCACCTTTAGTACCCATTCACCCAACTATCACCACCAGCCATAGAGGAAGATAATAGAGATAGTAAAGACTAAGAGACAAGACTTGCTCCCATCTCCTGGGTATATTCCTTTTCCCTTTAAGCTTTTGTGATTAGTATTGTGAGCATTCGGAACAGTGCTAAGTTCAAGCCGTGGGGGAAGATGTATGTTGATGTTGCTTTTGTTATAAAATTTTTAAATAGATTTTTTTTATGCTAAGCAATTTTTCTAAGCTATTGTTTATGTGTTTGATTTAAATATTTTTGTACTTATGTTTAGTTGGGTTGTGACTTACTTTTGATTAGATTTATTATTCGTTTTAATTAGCATTCTTTTTGTTTAATGTTTATTATGCGAATTTAAAATTCATTTTAGTGGACTTTAAAACTTGCGTTTGTATGAAAATGAGTCAAACACTAATCATTTGATTCAAGAAAAGAAAGAAAAACCCTCCAGTGGCTCTAAATACTTGGTAATAGTGGTTCGGCACTAAAACTGAGCATTCTAGAAACTGGCAGCTATAGTATGGGATGAGTTGCGCTACAGCAGCTAGAGATTGCGGTCCAGCAGCACCATTACAAATTCTATTTATACAGGGCTAATTTTCAAAAAAGAGGGATTGGTTGGAGAAGAGCATTTTTAGAAGGAGAAACCAAACTAAACTTGCACAAACACTTAGGAATCTTTGGATTTTGCGGTGAAGCAAGCAATAAAAGCTCGAAGGATAGTATAAACATTAAATATAGGGATTTGATGTAGCCTATGTCATTTGTAATGTATTAAATGCTTGTTTATTTATGAAACTTTTTGTTTGTTTATGCTATTCTATTTTTAATGCCTCTAGTTTCCTAATCAAGAATTGAATGACGTTAGATTTAAGGCTTCATACTCGGGAGAGGGAGTCCTATATTGGATAAGAATAGTGTAACCTTTGGAGACCAGAAATACCTTTGAAGACATTAGAGATGGTTAAACACGTAATGCATTTCTAGCCCATAAACTTTGGATAGTAATATCGAAGTTACGTTTTAGGAATAGATTTGGCTTGACACTTGAGAAAGATAATTGAATACTTCAGAACTGTTATCTTATAAACTCGGGAAGATTAAGAAATAAACAAGCAGGCCAACATTATTAGTGGTTAGGTGAAGTCAAATCCCTAGAACGTTCTCATAAAAGGTTTTAATTTTGTGCTGCATTATACTCTCACTTTCATGTTTTAGCTCCGATTGCTTGTTAACTTAGAATTAATCAAGATTAATTAGGTTTCTATATAAAATTGGTACAATTTCACCAATAGTACTTAATAAAATTGGTTTCCTATTGAACAACAAACCACATACTAAAATTTGGCACCTACACTTGTGGTAGATTTATGCATATTTAGATTAGAATATGACGTAGTCATCAAAACCCTAGATTACCTAAACAACCAAAGGCTTTTAAAACTTTTGGGAGTAGTAAAGTGATAGACAACAATGACGGAGACAATGAATCAAGTGTAGAAATTGATCTTGAAAAGACAAGAAACTCCCTGTGAAATTTGGTTCATGCTGATAAACATGAAGAGTTGACACCGAAAAGAGATGAGCAAAAGATGATCTCATGATATGGATAACAAACGAGTGAATAAAATAAGCAAGCAAGCAAATCAAGAATGAGCATGCATTGAAGGAAGATTCGCCTTTGAAGATTGAAGTATAGAAATCATTCTTATTTTATGGACTACCTGTATATGAGCCACCGCCACTTTTCACTCAAAGGTTGGCAAAATGATGAAAGGATCCATAAGCAGATGCATTATTGGAGCAATTTACAAATATGGCTATCAATATTCAATTCATTAAAGCAAATGAACAAATTTGATTATATGTAAAAATTTTCAAAACCTTAATAATCAACAAGAGTTGATTCAAGGAACATCAGAAGGTGATGGTAAGTGAATAATTGATTGTTATCTTGCAACAAAAGCTGCCTCTAATAATCAAAGATCCATGAAATTTTACTATCCTTTGTGTTGTAAGAAATAAGACTTTAATAGATGTTTAATTGAATTAGGTCCTTCGATTAATCTGATGCCATATTTTGTATTTGTAGCTCTTAATCTTAGTGAATTAAAGCTTACAACATCTATCCAACTCGTGAATAGATTGACCAAATATCTTGTGGGAATACTGGAAGGCATACCCATAGAGGTTAATAATCTTGTAATGTCTGCAAATTTTATGGTGATGGATATTAAAGAGGAAGCTAGAGCCGTATACCTATTATTTTAGATAGACCATTCATGACAAAATTGATGTGAAACCAAGTACACTTTCCAGTTATATACTTGGAACAACAAGAGATTTTAAAGTGTTTGATGCATTGAAGTTACCAAGTCGTGAAGACAATGTTATTTTGTTGATATTCTTAACCATATAATACAAGATACATTCAATCATTGTTACACCAAAGATCCTTTAAAGGCTACACTTACACATGGCCTAGACAAAAAGAAGACGGAACTCAGCAAATTTTATCAAGTGAAAGAAAGGAATTGGTGACTGTAGTACACTCATTGGAATCTTTACCAAGCAGTCCACATTCAAGTAAATATTCTAACTCTTTTGAGCCATCATCTTCTTCTACCTTTCATCCATCCATTAAGAAAGCACCTAAACTTTAGTTAAGCCTTTACCATCACATTTAAATAATATATTTTAGATGAACCCAAGACATAGTCTATCATTATATCGAATGATCTAAATGCTTTAGAAGAAGACAAATTATTATGAGTGTTGAAAGAACATAAAAAGCAATCGATTGAACTATTAAGTCGTTTTTTTGGGTAAGTTGACATATAAATAGAATGTTCCTTATATTGTTCACAAAGTTTTCCTCATGGTGTTTTATAGATTAGGACTATCAAACGGATTGGGTTGGTCTTAAATAGATCGAACCAAGCTGAACCAATCCATTTATTATGAGGGTCAATATTTTGCTGATTCTAATCTGGCCCGCGAGCTAACGAGTTTAAACGAGTTGGTTCGCTGACCGACTTTAAAAATTTTAAATTTAAAAAATATATATATATATAAAATACACTAGTTACTAATAAATACAATATATTAATAGCAAAATTAAAGTCTATAATTTAAATACAACATAAACTAACTATATTATAATTTAATATATAAAAATCTTAACAAGTCAAATAAAAGTTTCATCAACAATTATAAGTCTAAACACATGATCTTAAATCTTAAAATGTACTAATTCAACACCATTCAATATTAATAAATAATAACTCTAGTATCATTATTAATAGTCAAATATAATCAATCATCATCTAAATATAAAAGCTAAAAAAATTAGATTTAATTTTTTTTAATTACATGGGTTAAACGAATCGGTCTGCGAGTTAAATAGATTAGTCTGTTTAACCCGTCGGTTAAACGGACCGGATCAAATTGACTTGTGAATTAAACGAGTCAATTTTTTTAGTTATAACCCATCTAAATGGTAAGTTATACGGGTCGACCCGCGAACTGCTAACCCGTTTGACAACTTTAATATAGATAGTGGAAGAAATCTTGAGGATCCACACTATGCTTAGAAGATGAAGAAAAAAAGTCTGGCCAATGTAATAAACTTAGCCCTGCTTTGAAGGTAACCCAAAGAGTACAAGAAAGAAGAAGAAAGAAAAAAAATAAAGAAGATAAATTTTGTAGTTACTTTTTTAGAGTAATATTGCTTCAATTGGCCATAACTTTATGTAAAAATTTCAAAATTCAGTTTTGTAAAATGCATAATAAATTAGACACCTCAAGGTTTCCAAGACATTATTTGATATCTAGTTCTTTTTCAACACAGAGATTTATACAATTTAATTTAAATCGAATTAGATTGAATTTTAACTTAAATCCAATTCAGATTTGGTTTGTGTAGTGGTAAATATCTTAAATTAAAAGAAAAGTAACTTTAACGGAAAAATGATAACGATAAGGGGGGAAGTAGTACTTTTCATATACCATGTAATTATGTCCAAAAAAAAAAAAAAAGGGGGGGATAATTTGTTTCTAAGTATTATAAAATTAAATTATAGTTGTGAAGTAAATATGTTTAGTTGTATTATGATAAGTAATAATACAAAACAAGATACTAAACTAATATAGAGATAAAATATTTTTAAAATTATGTATATAAGATAAAAATAATAATCTATAATTTTAATAAGATGATGTTTAAATTTATAAACAAAAATGAACACTAATACTCGTATAAATTAGTTTGTAAATAAAATTTTTGATAAGATGATGTTGAATTATCAACTTAAAAGAAATTATATTATAATCATAATATCTAGCAAAGACTCCTTAATTATTACTTTTTTTGAAAAGCTCCTTAACTATTACTTAAAATTATACCTACACAACAGTTTCTTTCGGCTCATTTGAAGGCTCAACAACATATAGAAAATGACTCCTAAAAACACTTGAGACAAAGACTCTTACCAGAAAAACCCTGCTAGTTACTTTACAAAATAATAACTTTAAAACATAAATTAAACTCTTTAAATGACCCAACTAGCAAAACAACTCAATCAAAAAAACAATACTCTTCTCCTTTTCTCTCTTTCTCTCTCTCTCTCCCCATCAATGTCTACAAACAATAACAAGAAAAATCTCCTCAAAACTATATGCAAAAGCCTAGTTGGCTGTGGCTGCCGCAAGCTAAAACTTTCTGATGTATATGAACCAACTCCCAAGCCTACAAAGACCTCCATCTCCATTTCTCATAACCCTAATCCTTGTAATTCATCTTCAGGTTCTGTTGACAATAGAAACAGTGGTTCATCATCAACAATAACAACGGACAATGAAGCTTGCACTTCCTCAACTATGCACTCATTCAACATTAATATTGATACCTCTAGTCAAAACAATGAATCTGAAATCGATCTTAAAACCTACAAAGTATTCAGTCCTTGTCCTAAAATCGTTGATAGCCTCGCAGTTACGAAGCATTCAAACGACCCATATAAAGATTTTCGACATTCGATGCTGCAAATGATCATGGAGAAAGAAATCTACTCAAAAGATGATCTTAAAGAGCTTCTTAACTGCTTCTTGAAGCTGAATTCTCCTTGTCATCATGATATTATCGTCCAAGTTTTCACAGAGGTCTGGCATGAGGCAATTTCCAATAGACCTTGTGTTGATCCTCCTAGCTAAGCCAGATGGAGCACGTGAGGAGATGGCCATGTGAAGACATTGACTTCACACGTGGGAAACTGCATGGAGATATGCCTATTCTTGGTACAGAAATAGAAAGACCACTTATTTGTTCCAGCTGAAGGGGCTTTTAATTTTGTGTTTAATGTCTCATTAATTGCAAGTGTGATGTGTATATTTTGTTATTTTTCTGACATTCATACTTACTTACAGTCTTAATATGTATGGTTAATTGCCATAACTGTTGCTGGACTTTATGCTCAATCGGTACACAGTGGTTTGGTAGGATATATTTGGATTAAAATTTTTAGGAAATATTAATTTTTATTTAAGAAGTAAATATATATCACTTAAAATGTTGTTATTGGTATGTTAAAAATTTTGTGATTTCATCTTGTAATAATTAGGGCCTTAAATTTATACCCCACAATTTTAAATACAAACCAAATTAATTTAGGTTGACACCAATTTTATTTTCATTTGGTCACATGTCAGATTCAATAATTCTTTAAAATTTCATATTAACGTAAATAAATTACTTTTAACTTTGAGTAAACTAATTTCATGAAGTTGATATTAATTGATTTAATGAGTAAAATATTTGAATAGTATGGTAAAATTTATATTACGTAAATATAAAATAAGATAAAATAGATTATTGGGGGATTTTGTCAAGGCCCAGCTCACGAACCTAGGCCCATCCCTATACCTTAATCCGAGCCTATTGAGTGTACATATTACTTTCAAAGGGGATCCCTTGATACGACGTCTTCTCGAGAAGCTGATTTCATCACATGAGAGATGGCTAAACCGCCTCGGGCACTCTGTCTGAGGCGGATAGTCAGAAAATCTCCGAGTTATTCGTGGTTAATTCGCACTCGGGTTCGGGACCCATAACGGCAAGCCTTTTAGGGGATCAGGGAGTCGGATCGATCTGTTTTTCTCAAGGGAGCAGGGACTCATGGACACTTGGAATATACATGTTCCCCCCTGACACTATACTTTTGCGACCTCGGAACCACTACCTGCTATATAAGGACCTCCCGGGAATCGGGGATTTCATTCTCAAGAGAGTTGGAAGCTCCATTGGGAGGGACCTGCACTCGGGAATGGCGTGGCAAAGAACAGTATCACAATTTTTCATGCTCCCTGACTTTTGCAGCAGGTTATTCTGGGCGCGTTAGCCATGCAGTAACACATGTCCAAATGTATAAACTCATAGGCTTCTAATATACAACATTCAGAAATCGAGGAAGGTACGGTTCTCTGATAGTTGAACTCATTCCAAGAAATTTTGGACAGATTTCCTCGGGATTTTCTGCATATTTTTCTCGGGGGAATAAGTTTTTTGCATTCTGATCATTTTTCAGGATTTTTAAAAATTTTTCATATTCTTGAGTTTGCATGCACACCTCTCTCATACACATAAGTAAAACCCTCTCTAACTTAAGCATCGGAGGATTTTCGTCGGAAAACCGGCTTTACACCTGAGGTGTTCTGTGTTTTACAATCTCAAAATTTAGAAACGAAAAATGAAAACCAACTGATGCTCGAGGTTGAGGACAAAACCAACTTCTTGCGTCAACACAAATAAATACCTTAATTGCTTTCAAGCAAAGAGATAAGCCAAGATGTTTTGACGAATGTTCTGCGTTGAATAGCAAATTCCTCCTACCACAATCCAAAAGTCTATCTTACTCACCTTTAATCTCTTGTACGGGAAAGACAGTCTTATTTTGATACTAAAGTTATGTTTATTAAATTGTTTAATTTAATCTTGTAAGTATTGTTTCACTCATTGTGAAGTTATAAACTAAATCAGGCATATTTATGGTATATTATTTTTGAGTTTACACAACAATCTAAAAAGCACTATAAAAAATATTATCGAAATTTCAATTTTATTTACACCAAAATTAAAGAAGAGTTTAATTTAAATTTTAATAGCATTTTTATTAAAAAAATTTATAAATGTCTTGTTCTCAATTTTCTAGCAATTTCTCATTTGATCAAAATATAGTCAGTTAAAATTTCGTCACCGGTCATTGTTCATTTTTAAATGGCTGCCTTTGGTTACAGGACTAGTGGAGTTTATGATTAGAACAATCGTCAAGCGCCAAGTTATCATTTCGCTACATGTAATGTAATGAGTTGAAAAATTATTGATGGTTGTTAGATTAATTAAGTAAGTAGATAATATAGCACTATGCTGTTTATGATTAATCAATATGATTTCAAACCCAAATCATTTTCCTTTACGAAAAACGAAAGTTCAAATGTCACCAAAGGTAATGGACCTCTATCGATTTGAATTTGATAAAAAATAATAGATTTTGAATTTCGATAATTGATCATTTTTTATCAGTCTTAAAATTAAGAAAAGGTTGATACACAGGTGTCTCTTATTATTGTTAGATGTTATGCACATAATTAAATACAAGCGGAATTTATTAAAGTTACCTCCAGCCATCGTCATCAAATTTTCAGAAATGCCGAAACTAGTACAATTCTAATATTCTGAAAGCACAATAACCGAAATTCAGCGTAACGATGGAATCACACTATTGTAGATTAGAGACCCTAATATTTTTATGTATATTTTCTAGAATGATCTTCTCCCATCAAGTAGACTTCTTTCGTAATTAGCGTTAGTTGATAGAATAACTCCTACTTTTAAGCTATTTAAATAAGAGAGATAATGAGATTAACTTATAATATCAGATAAGAAGAACGTGATCAGATAATGTGCCACTTAAGTCTGTAGAGCGTGCACTAATTTTAAAAACGTAATCAAATAAAATATTAAAAATAAAAAAGCTAAAAATTAAACTCAAACTAAAAGATCGGACACATGAATTATAGTGGTAAGTACTTTTAAATTAGGTATTATCTTGTATTAAAATATAATCTTTCATTTTAAAGAGTATTAATTGTGGCTTACAACTTTATAAATAAATTTTAAATATCCATTTAGAGCCTCAACATTACATTATTCAAATATCATTAATGTCATTCTGTAAACCGTATGTATACAAAATATAAATGAGAAAACAAATTTGAAATATTAAAATTTCTTATAAACATACTACAAAAGTAAAATATGTCACTACATGTAATTCACATAATAGAATTTGTTGAGAAAATATTCTCAGGAAATTAACAAAAGAGATTTTAAACAACTAAATAACAAAATAAAAATAACAAGACACTAATATTTACGTGGTTCGGTCAAAATGACTTACGTCCACGGGTGAAGGCGAACAAAATATTTTATTATCTCTCAACAGGAGAATATAAAATTTAGGAGAGTACTCCTAAACTCACAAACAAAAGAGAGCACAAAACTTTAAACTGAAAAGGGCCCGAATTAATTTCAAGGACCCAAAGACTTATAGGCCTAATTTTACAAAAGATCCAAAGCCCAAAACTCTCTATTATCTCACACTCCCTAAAACCCAATATCCCCTTTTATTTATAGGATAAAAAAAGAGGGTAGAATAATTAACTAAACAATGTGGGATGGATGCAAGGCACCAATCCCTAACACCTACAACTTCAAGAAATATCCCAAACACGTCTAGTTAAAAGTAATCTTTTGTAATTTGATTATCTTATCTCTTATAATATCTACAAGTTAACGTATTTACCACATCAATAAAATGGTCGACTCTCACTGTTCTCATTGTCATACCATCATCTATCATCAATTTGTACATAACACAAAAAATATAATATAATAAGTAACACAAAAATAATAAAAAGAAAACATAACACAAAAATTGGGAAAGAAACAAAAATGACAAAAATAAAAAATAAAAATAAAAAAACTAGTTTCAAACCAGATGATCTCTCTTTCCCTATTCTGCATCTTCCTAAACCTTCTAGATTTGATCAAAAAATCAACATTTTTGGCCACATTACCAATCTATATTCTCATTATAAGAAGATTTAAATTAAATAACAACATTTAACCTATGATTTATGCATTGATTTCCTAAAATTATTCAAGAATTTTTTAAAATTATATGTATTTGAAGGAAAAGAATTTTTAAAAGCAAACTCATCAATTTTAATAAAATACTGATTGTCAAATGCTAGATTCTGTTGTTATAAATATGGATTTTTATCCAGAATTAGATTTGAAGATAAATTTATACTTTGATTTAAAAGAGTTTGATTTTAATTTAAATGTTTTAAATAAAAAGAGAAAATAGCCTTCCGTGAGTTTAATTGAAATATAATAAAGGTATTTTTATTCAAATATTATATTTTTTATTTAATTTAAAAACATATTTATTTTAAATGTGATCAGTTTTAAAAAGATGGTTATTTTAATAAAATTCCCTGGTTACTTTTTAGCAGGGTTCATTAGGAAGGAAATGCGTCCACATTTATATTCCTGCACCTGAAGTTGGGAAATATTTGTCAAAATTTTGACACTTGTAATCTGTATTTAAAATTAGCTTTGTTTGTATCTGCTTGTAATTTCCAAGAATAGAAATAATGACAAGATGTTTCAGCTACGGCCCACGTGAAAAGGTGAGGGGACGTTCCATTTTATGTGGTGGGGAAATCTTAATAAACCTTCTACAACCCCGTGTTTTATCGTTTTAGGCAACTATAGCTGTGATTTGACCCTTGATTATTCTTCTTAACCAAATTAGCCTGCATGCATTGCAATCCTGAAATCCTAACTTAAATTGCTATCGAAGTTATTTAAGTGACAGTTTCACCTTTCATGTAGGAGAGACGCTGGTCCTATATAGGAAAAAAGTGTGAAGTGCCAAGTCTCTACTTTATTGTCATTGATCGTCTGGTTTATCTACTTCCCAACACCTGCCTTTAATCTTCTTAACGACCTATGAATGCAAACCACCTCAACTTCTAACGCCTTACTACTAAGTATACTAGACTATAACTCAGCATGGACTTCCCTTCCAAATCCGCCCTACCATATGAATAATGACACATGCTGGTTGAATGTACAATTACAAAGAGGAACAAGAAGTGGGTCGTTGCTCTTTTTCAAGACCGATAAAAAGGGCCCGTGATTCTAGTGGTTCAACCAAGTAGCATTGGAACGTTATAATCTATTAAAATTGAAGTTTGATTAAAGGGACTTATTCTATTGGTTTGGTGCAATTTCAGCAAATGCGTGTTATAAAACGGAAAAGAAAAAAAAAGCAGTGAAAAGGGGGTTTAACGATAATTAGAAATCTAAGGTCTGAAAAACAAAAACTGTGAGGTCATAAGTTATTTATGTATGGAGGATTCACGTGTTTTCATTTTTTTAATGGAAATACGGGGAACTGGAGATTGAGTGGGTTGTGTTGGCATGATCCCGATGTTGGAAAATAACGAAGAGGAATTTGTGTATAGGTAGTAAATACGTAGAAACATTGGACCAGCATGAGTCTGACCTGACTAAGTTTTGTAGAGTGGGGTCCACTCAGGTTACAGACACCGAAAAACCATGTGAGGATGGGAGACCACCAGCTGGCTATGTCTAATGCGTGGGGTCTTGTTCTCTCCGTCTTTCCTCTGCCCTCTTTTACTTCTCTTCGTCTGCCTCTCGCATCACTTTCTGTTTTCCCCTCCACTTTCTTCTCCACGAACCCAATTTATTATTCTCTTCTTTTCCTCCTTTTCTTTTCTTTTGTTTTTTTCTCCTAATCAAGACCTCGGGATAGTTTTTCTTTTAATTATTTTTTCCAAGGTCAATCAATGATAAATATAATGCATGTACTATTACACTTGTGATAGATAATTAATATCCATTTAGATATAATGATTTAGAGCAAGTAATATAAATTAATGCTCATTTCTCGTTGCATTCATTAATGTTAAACCATATGGCATATGGGTCTATTATAAAATTTCTTTATTAGGATTTAATTAAGTAATTTAAATACTGATCACTTTTTTTCAATTGTAAAATAAATCTTTGTTAGCTGAAGAAAAAGTACCGCCCACACTTAATATGCACAGCACATGCAAAATAAAAAAGTTGTAAACGCACTCCTCTTTAACATGTACGTATGCATCCTCCTCATTACCCAAAACTTCTCCACAAATCGTTTATGATTCCATGCCACGTGGCTTGTGTGCTGTGCAATCCCTTTTTCCACTACATTCTGGGGACAATCATAACCCGTAAACATCATAATACGGGGTATTAGCACTTATAGCGTTCCCACATAAAAGAAAATCTTAACCAAAAAAAAACTATTATTTATACGTGAACTCGGGAGGGTAAAACCGTAAAATAGTATGTAAAATAGGGACAAAAGCGTGATATGGGAAGTGAGAGCAGCTGGGCAAGGAGAAGGGTAAAATAGGAAAGAGAGTCATGAAAATTTATTTCCCACACGCACAACCGTCTAACGTGATGTGGTGCAGTGAAGCCCAAGGAAAATGATAGTAGTTGTTGTCTCGCAGTTAAATGATAGTATGTCTTTCCTCTTCCCCCACTAATTCCCCAATGACCCTTCTCTATCTTTCTCTAAAATCTCTACCCTTTGTTTTGCAAACTCTCTCTCTCTTTTGCAATACATTGTCTGAAATTTGCTCATGTTATGTTGTTCTTGTTGTTGCTGTGTACATTCCTTGTCTGTAATTCTCCAAATTCGCAGACCATGAAAACAGCATATTTCTTAGATTGATCTTTTGAGAGGCATAGACAACGCTCATTCTCTTTGTTTTTACGGTCTCTGAAATTTTAGTTCAATATCTTATAATCTTCAACTGCTTCATATGGAAACTGGCGGCGGCGGCGGTGGCGGTGGTGGAGAGGATTGTTGTGTGAAGGTTGCAGTGCACGTAAGACCGCTTATTGGTGATGAGCGTGCACAAGGGTGTAAAGATTGTGTTACTGTCGTCCCAGGAAAGCCTCAGGTATGGTTACAGTAGTAAGAATGTGAAAGTTAAGTGTTCCTGAACTTAATGTTCAAATGTCAGAATGGCTGGTTCAATCTAGTGCTTGTCGATTGAAAGCTCTTGTAGTGTTGATTGATAAATCTACAAAGATCTGGATCTTATGATTGCTAAACGGCCTTGCGAGAAATCTAGGAGTCTTGCATGTTTGACTAGGAAGAGCGTGTTCTCAAAATCTGATTTGGATGAGAATTTGGTCATCACTTTTATTTCCATAATTGGATTAGTTTGGTAGTGCATCTTATAATTACCGAGGAGAAACTAATGCAGAATTAGGTGATATTTGGTGAATTTTCTGAAAATACTTTTTACTGCTTAGCAATTACAGTTATGATTTTTCCAAAAAAAAAATTACTGTTATGATTCCAATTCTGGAATTCTTTGGCCGTGGTCTTTGTTTATTTTTATGGGAAGAGGTTAGGATAATCAGACAAGTCCATCGACTCCCTCCAGGAAATCTTACATCCAATTCATCGTTGTAAATTTCCAATGTCAACATTTGTTTTGAGCTTAATACCAAAGTGGTCCTGAGATAAGTTTCAGAAAGAAGAAAAAAATAAATAAATAAAAAAAGAACCCTGGATTCTTGTTGCCATCTAGATTCTAACCTATTGACTGCATTGGTTAGCTTTCACATTGGCAATTAATACTACCTATCCGGATCATATGGTATTTTGTTTCCTACCGTGAGGTTAGATAAAAGCTTTGTGACATTCTGGAGAGCATAATTTTTTTGGTGTAGGAGGTTGAAAGGGTACAGAATACATTATGAAAATTTATTATTAAGACCTACGGCCTTTTCTGTATGAAAGACCAAAAAATATACCCCTCATGTGTTTAATCTAAAGAATATTCCTTCTATTAGTTGCTGCAAACTTTATTTGTTATTAATATTAAAACACACAATTTATACTTATGGGAAGTAATTTGTGATGTGCATAATATACAATCTTAACAGGCGCCCTGTGGGAAGTAATTCATATTAACACACATAATTTATACTTGTGGGAAGTAATTTATAATGTACATAATATAAAATCTTAACAGCTTCTTAAGTTTTTCTAGTTATTACTTATTGGATATGATTGGCAGCGAATGGCGTCTGTTTGCAATCAAAATGTTACAGTCAAGTATTTAATGTGTTAAATGTGGTGCATCATACAGATATTAATCACATTGATACTGGTGTATATATTTGCATCAGTATGTGTTCTGAATTACATGCCGGTGTTGACTATATTGCAGGTACAACTAGGGACACACTCTTTTACTTTTGATCATGTATACGGGAGCACTGGGTCTCCTTCATCTGCCATGTTTGAAGAATGTGTAGTTCCCCTTGTTGATGGTTTGTTCCAAGGGTATAATGCTACTGTCCTAGCTTATGGTCAGGTAAAGACTATCCTCCATA
>JAVXUL010109695.1:0-18398 GCA_035590515.1 Trichilia minutiflora
TGCTTTGTATATGCTTTAAATATTTTATTACTTTATCAATATATTTGCAAAGCATTTTTATTGGATTAATCATTTTTATTCATTTAGTTTTAAATTTTTTTTTAAAAGCCAATTCACCCCCCTCTTGGTTTGCCTACTGGGCCATCAACTCAATGGGAAGGAGGTAGAATTAGGATTTTTTTAAACCCATACTTTCCTTTATATAGAGCTAGAGAGGGGACCTAGACTAATCCTAATTGGTCTTTACTGGGCCGCTCCATCAAAAATTTTAGCATGATTTATGACCTATACTGACTGTCAAAACTAGTCTATTATAGACGTTTAGCCCAATTTATTTAAGATCACATAATTGGGTCTACTTTACTTAATGAATATACCATTAGCCCGTTTTTAATAAAATTATAATAATGATTAATGTAAACCAACAAAAAATCTAACATAATCTTTCTCCTCAATGTCATGAATATAAAAACTCATTGTTTTTATGCCGTGTGCTATTTCTAAGAGTTTCTTCGTTTCTTGGAAATTGTATCCCCTTTCATGAGCCAGGTCCATATATATACATATTCCAAAAGAGAAAGAAGGAAGGCCAAGATATTATAATTAATCATACGATCTTCAAGATAATCCAATGAAGATCTTGATCTTGAGATATATTTAAAAGACAGAATGAGAAAGAGAGAATAGGCTAAGATATTATAAACATAGGAATATATGTATTAGTGTTTAAATATAAGAATATATTTATTAATCTCAGTTAGGAATCCTTATATGAATAGAATTAATCCCCTTTCCCTCTATAACTATAAAAGCATTACATATGAATATATATTTCTATCTATCTCCGCAATTCAAAAGAGTTCATCCAAGGCAGCATAGAAAGATAAAGTAGCTCTGTTAGTTTTGTGTTTTTAATTTGTCTTTTATAGTCATGAATCTGAAACTAAGTAGAGGCAAGATGTATGGGTGATGATCATTTCATCAAGAAACTTACTCATCCTTCCCTATATTCGGTTTCGGGCATATGATTAAAGAATTACTTGAAGAGAAGAAAACAATGCATGCTTCAAGTATCAGTGTCAGCTATATATAGAATCCCCCTCTGTCTTCACTTGTTCTTCTTCCACTTGAATTCATACATAGATAGATAGATAGATAGATAGATAGATAGATAGATAGATAGATAGATAGATAGATAGATAGAGAGAGAGAGAGAGAGAGAGAGAGAGAGAGAGAGATAAGGATCAAATACCTGAATAATCTTTCTGCTTGTTTTTACGTCATGTATTATTTCTAGGAGTTTCTTTGTTTCTTGGATTGTTTACTTGTTGTATACATGTTTATGGATTTTTGTAAATTGTATACCGTTTCATCGCCACATCCATATGTATGCATATTTCAAAATAGAAAGAGAGAAGGCTACAATATCATAATTAATCCTAGGAAGTTCTTCATGATAATCAAAGCAAGATCTTGATCTTGAGATGTATTTAAAACATTCTAGAAGAGAGACAAAAAAGGCTAAGATATTATAATCATAGGATATTCTTTAAGATAATCGAAGCAATATCTTGATCTTGAGTTCTCTTTAAAGTTATAACAGTAGAGAGCAAAGAAGATGTTAACAGTTATATCATAGAGGATTCATTGTATCTCATTTCATAATATAGAAGATTTTAATGAATTTTATGTCAGGTTCATGAAGAACGGGTTCCTTTTTGGAATCTGTTGTAGTTTTGAACAATTTGATCGCCAATAAAACATATGTCAGGATTATAACAATACTTTATCTAGTAGTAATTAATTTAACTAATTTTAACTAGTAAAATCTAAAATCTTTTATGGGTGTTATTTTTTTTATTTTGGATAACTTTACCTATTAAAAGAGTTAATCAAAAAAGTTATGGAGGAAATTCTAAAAAAAAAGAATTGGAAACCAAACCCTTTGACTAAGAAATAAAAGTGTGGAAATGATAAAAAACAGAGCCAAAGCAGAGGCTAATAGAACCTATTATTTGGTAAGCCAGTTACATCTTTATAATGTGTGGGTTTTATCCTTCCATCGTCTAATCTTGACTAAGTCAGGACTTACAAAAAGTCAAAACTTTAAACTCAATGTCTGTTTCATACCACTAGTCATTACGTGTCGAAAGCATCACCATAAAACTCTTTTATGTGATTTATATTATGCTCTAACTAAAGACTTTGATTTCAGTTATTTACTACTATCTAACTGATAACTCAAATCTGCATTGAGTTAACAAAAATCCAAGATCCTATATATTGAATTAATGGATCCCATCTTGACAGTCATTCATATTTTGATATAAACAACACATGATCAAATCGACTTTTAATAAAAGACATGATTAGTCTCGTACTTATATACCATATGAACCATGTGTACCTATATGAAATAATGACTATGACATTTTAGGCTAAAGGATTATTTCACATACTAGTATAATCAAATGACGAATCATTGACTGCATATATTTTGTGTGATTCATCATTTCTGTAATATCCCATATGTTAGCTGGAGGATATTTTGTTATTTTACTCATGAGGGGTATTTTTATTTTTTTTCAAAAATACATGCCGGGGTGTTAATTATTGAGTTATTAATCTTGTATGGGTGTGTAGAAATTGATTTATAAGATTCAAGTATAAATGTATGATTGAGGTGTCAATTGAGGCATGAAGTGAATAGAAATAGGCTAGGGGTATTTTGATAATTTAGGTATGGTTATGGTAGTAGTATCAAAAGTGGTACTGGTTGGTACCAAATAAAAGCTTGTAACGTCTACATGATCATGCCATAAACGGCGCTTAAATTAGATAAGTATTGAGAGAGTTATGGCATTTTTCACTAAATAGGCAAAATCGTAGTTTAATTTCCCAAGCAGCAACCCTGTAGCCAACTCGTTTTCTGTATGTTTTGAGATCAGTAGGATGGCTATAATGTGTAGAGTCCAATGCCATAAATGGAACTTAATTTGGGTAAGGAATGACATAGTTATAATATTTTTTTATGAAAAATAGGATGAGAAACAACCGAAAATGATCGAAAACAAAAATCGATGATGTGAAAGACTTTCGAAGAAGGGGCTAAAAATCTTTGTAATGAATTGGGGGTGAGAAACAATGCCTGCTATGGAGATAAATAGTGAAACAGAGGTCGAAATGCGAAATGGGATGAGAAATGATAATTTTATCCCTAAATAACAATTTTATCTCAAAATGATAATTTTACCCCTGAGCTTTATAAATAGTTAATGAGGGTTTATTTTGTAGGAGAGCTCATTTGGCAATGGAGAGAGGAGGGGAGACGAGGAAGAAGAGAGAAAGTAGAGAGAGAGAGTATTTTGGTCATAACTTCGCACACATATATCGGATTGATGCACCGCTCTTGCCATTGGACTCGTGTCAACAAGAGGAATCAGTTACTGATCACATAATACCAGAAAAGTCACCAGAACAATGCCCAAAGCTCTACTATTACTTGGATGAAAGTTTTTTGTTTTTTTTTTGTAATTCAACATCACAAGCGAGAATTTTACCTCGTCAAGGCCGGATAAACCCTTAGTGAGTAGTTTCCCACTATAAAACCTATATTTTCATAAATTTAAGAGAAGGATATGTATTGATTTATGAGTTGATTGATTTTGGTTGTTTAGCTTGACATTGTTGTTGGGATTGGTGACATCGAATTAGTAATACAATTGTGTTATTGGATTATTGTACTTTTGGGTGTATTAGGCTTAAAATTTAAAAAAATTTGTTAAGAGCACTTGGGACACCAAGTGTTCGATGAAATATTTGAGTGATTATAGGTGTTGATTTATAATGAATGTGATGATTAGGAATGTTACCAAGAAAATACAATGTATGCTGAGATGAATGAATTATAAAACATTATAGTGAGATGTGTATAATTACATAAAATGTAGGAAGACATGGCAATTGCATATCAAGCATTCAATAAAATATCAAAATGATATGTTGATGTATTAATAATAAATGACTTGAGGTGTTTTGTGGCATGAGTTATAGGGTCCACGAACCACTGTTTTGATGTAATATAAATGATCGAGGCCAATAATGCCACTACGATTTTTGAAATGTAATCGTAATGTTAGTTTGATTATACTAATGATGACTTTTGTGTGAGTATAGCTGGAAAGCTAATATTTTAGTTATCGATATCGATTTTGGGCTTGTGTGTTGATATGATATTTGATATATATCTTAACTTGATGGCCTTGTGAGTCAATGCATGTGCTTTCGGCCTTATGTGCCGATCGATTTACCTTATGGAATTGGATTTATATTAATCATGAGTGATATAGGTGTATGTGGAAAATGAATGTAGTGATGACAGCATTTATGGGGCTAATTTTAGGGCCCATAAGTTTCATCTCGAATATTTTGTTTTCTAGCATGCTTGGTATCAAATGGATATGTCTTTATCTTTTTTTTTTATGTTGTTTTATGATTCTATGGTTGTTATTGAAAAAATTACATTTTATTACATTAGGGCATTATAAACTAGAATATGATCATAAGAAAGAGATGATAGTTAGAATTATTGTGTGGTGACTGGGATGATCCGTTGTTTATGGTAGACATAGGCAATATTTATGATTTTAACTTAGTGAGCCATTATAATAGCTTTAGATCTTGTATGTTGACCTTAGTAATGTTAGATTTTGTTTTAGGGTACATTGTATTAGCATTGTTTTTGCTTAATGAGAGCGATAGCTTCTCTCCTAGTAAAGAATAATAAGTAAGGTATTATAAAATACATATATTTGATATTAAAAGAAGGGGACTGTCCTATACGTGTATCTTGTCAGTAGTGATTTGTGTGATAGTTTGTTAACTTATTTTATAGCATAAAATTGAAAGAGATATGGATAAAAAAGTAAGTGGAACACTTTATGTTTTAATTATTTTTTAAATGCTTAAAAAATCATAATATTTTAAAAAGTTTTGAGAAAGTAGCATTGATTGTGTATTTTATGTGTTGGGAGTGAAATAATTATATTCTCTTTATTCTTTTAATTGTGATGTTTATAATTATGTTCATGATTAAAATTATGTGTATGAAAATGATGTGTTATTTTATTAAGAATCTTTGGAATTGTTGATGCGATATATGAGATTAAGGCTTGGAGAAGGCCTAATGTAGTTGTTTAGATATATGTTCTTTAAGCATGATATGATTAATAAAGCTTTATGCATTAGTTAAGGATGTATGTTAGCACGAAATGAATACAAAAATGTTAAAAGTTAGTTCTCAAAAGAATGAAAATATAGTATAAGTAATCGGGATTAAGAGCCAATTTAATATATATATTGTTATGGATGATGTGAAAATATTATATGAGACAAGTGTTATGTATATGATATGAGATTGTATATATACATAATTTTATGTGAGTAAAATTTTTTTATGATGTATTATTTCGATTTAATGATTATGATTGCATGCGTATGCGTATGTTATAGTACTAATTTATGGATTCATACATGATTGTCCCTCTATCGGTCAAGTGCATAGCCCTGTATGGACCGTCCCTCTGTTCGATCAAGTGCATAGCCCTAGACATGGACTAGATATGATATGTACACACCTTATAAATTTGTCCCTCTATCCAACCAAGTGTATAGCCCTGGGTATAGACTGTCCGTCTGTCCAGATAAGTGCGTAGCCTTAGATATGTACCAAAGATGATATGTGCACAACATACATATATACATATGTATAGCATACAAATACAGACATAATACATATATTATATATAGGCTCTTATAAGGTGATGTTTACAATGAATAAACATACTTTGTTTCACAAAATCAATTATGGTGATGTACATGCTCTTTATGTTTATAGTAAATATACGTTTATAGATATACACATATATATTATGATAGGTATGATTTATGTGTATGCGTACTAATTGTTTAAATTATGTTAATTCTTTTATATGATAACTTCATATATATTTTTATCTACTCACTAAGTCTTTCCAAAGACTTATTTCCTCATCACTCCTCAATTTTGCAGGTACCTTAGCTATTGGATGGAAGGTAGACAAGTGGAGCAGGATATTAAGGTACCATCACTAGGATTAAGTCTAGTCATGCATGTTTAGTCTGTAAATACCCAATAGAGCCTATTTTAAATTTCATCGAATCGAATCAGTAGTTATAAACATAATGATATGTGTTTATGAGTTAGGTACGAATGTTTATAGATAATAAAAGTCATTTATTTCAGTAAGAGAGGCTTAGGAGATAAAGTCAACCTTGTCTCTTGCTAGTCATTGTCCCTGGATTTCGGGCTGTGACAATTTCTTTAGTGATTTTAAAAAATAATTCTCTAACTATTAATCCATACTAATATTTTAGTAACAAGACTTTTGTTGTCACCCGCACTAATATCATCTCATGACATTTATCGAAGACATTCAGTATATCTACTTTATATAATATTAATACCTAATTGATACTGCATATATAAGGAATAGTTTAGATAATTCAATTGTCTAAGTATCTATATGCATACTCCATTCATTAATATAATAAGAAAGAGGAAGCAACTTATAATAAATAGAAATAATTTTTTATTAATATATAAACACATACATACATATACATATGTACAATATATATATATACAATAATACAATATAAAATACCTTGAAACTAACAATATGAATGGTTTCTAGGATATACTACACCAACAAATGAATGATAAACTGATGTTATGGCATAACATATTGGGTCACTTGAGTGAGAAAAGACTTGTTGAATTGAAGAAACATGAGTTGCTAGGATAGAAAGTAGGAAGATTAGTGAGTGTTGTATCTATCGAAAATGTTACAAAACCAAGTTTGAGGCTAGGAAGATGCAAATAAAAAAGGCATTGGAGTATATTCATATGAATGTTTGGGGACTAGCTGAAGTTTCATCTCCAGGTAGAGTCAAGTACTTTTTATCCACTTTCAATGATTACTCGAATTAGGTTTGAATACACATCCTGAAGAAAAAAGTCGACCAAGTATTCCTAAAATTTGAAGAATGAAAAGAGCTTATGAAACATTAAAAAGACACCAAGATCAAGACACTTATAACAGATAATAGGCTGATGTTTTGTAATGAAGTACTACTTACTAATCTTGCATGTAATGAACGTAGATAAACATGTTGAGATATAATCCAATATGATACAGAGTTGTATGTGAGTGTGTGTGCATGTACAGGATTATTTGGACAAGATATTAGTTAGCTATGATTTCTTTAGTTTCTTGATTTTCTTGATTTGCTTAGATGGTTTAGATTCAAGAATATTCTAAGTATGAGTTGTATAAAAGGAATCAAATAGTTAATCTTGGCTGTATCATCATTTCTTTGGTTATCTGGAAATAAAACTCGGAGCTGTATTCTTTGGATTTTCTTCTCTCATTCTTGTTTGATTAACTTGCCATAGTTTCCAGGTTCAGCAAAACTTCTACAAAAACTCAGTAAAGTTTCTTCTGTTCTAAGTATGTATGAAGTCTGGGAATTAACAGGTGGTATCAGAGCTTGAAAAGAATCAAGAAGAAGCTGGTCCATTATTGGAAGAGTGTTGCAGATTCGTAGAAGCTATTGCATTACAGGAAAAATTCTGCAAGTTCGTAGAAGATGTTTCATTGTAGGAGAGTGTTGCAGATACTTTTCTTTGGCAAGGTAGATTTATAGGAGGAAATGGTGGCAACAAAATTCAGTTTAGATAAGTTTACAAGTTATAATGATTTTTCTCTATGGAAGATGCAGATGAAGGCTTTCTTGGAGCATGAAGGCCTGGACTTTGCACTTGAGGAAGAAGGACTTAGCACTGAAGGAAAACTCTCACTGAATCTGAAGTGAAGGAGATACAAAAAAAGGCAAGGAGTGCCTTGATCTTGTCACTGTCATATAAAGTATTGAGAGAAGTAATTAAAGAAACTTTAACTAAGGGAATTTGGGAGAAACTTGAAGAGAGATATCAGTATAAATCTATAGCCAAGAGGCTGTACTTGAAGAAATTGATGTTTTCTTTTAGTTTTGAGGAGGGAGGCTTGATGGAGGATCACTTGGATAAATTCAACAAGTTGATTCTTGATCTTGAAACTGCTGATGTACAAGTTCATGATGAAATCAAGCTTTACTTGTGATAACTTCATTGCCTCAATTATATGAACATTTTGTAGACACATTACTCTATGGAAGATCCACACTCTCCATGGATGATGTTAAAAATGCCCTTAGCTTCAAGGAGGGACACTTCAAGAGAGATTGCCCTGAGATACAGCAAACAAATACCCCTAAGACTCCTGGAAAGAAGGTGGAGCTAGCAAACAATTCTAAATTAAATTTCTAGGAACCAATTTTGCATATGGCAGAACAAGAAGTTAAAGACAACCCTAATACTGGGGTGCTGGATTCTGGCTGTACATTTCATATGTGCCTAAGTAAGTCTTCCTTCTCTAATATGAATTTACAAGATTGTGGAAAGATTATTCTAGAAAACAATATGACTAAGCCTATGAAAGGTGTTGGAACCATTAAGTTGAAAATGTATAATGGAACATTGATTGAGCTGCAAGCTATGAGGTTTATACCTCGTTTAAAAAGGAATCTGGTGTCCTTAAGAATGTTAGAGTCTTTAGGCTATAATTTTAAAGCAGAAAATAGAGTACTTATGGTGTCTAAGGGGTCCATGGTTCTAATGAAAGCCTATAGGCAGAATGGGATATATATACTGGATGATAAGCTGATTGTTACGGATGTAAATGCTAGTGTTAGTGTCATGCCCCAACCTAAAACATCTCATCGAGCACACAACAACAACCATACATTCATGCAAGATATCACTCCTCCAATACCCAACATGAATATGCAAGGCCCACCATAATACCCTATTTCTTATCACCACATAATCTCATAAAAAAAACACAAGCATATATATATATATATGCTTAATAAAATATTCCAAAATATCAAAAAGAATTTGAATAACCAACCCAAATCAAAAACGTCAATCCTTACCAAAGTTATCTACATGCTCAGTGGATCCTAACTACATAATAATATATGTACATATGTAAGCCCAAAAATATACCAAAATACAAATTAATCCAAGGCTGCCACGCTTCTGGTACTTGGAAAATCTGCTTCGGAGGATTGCCCTATGGATGGAAAAGGAAACTTAAGAGCGCGAGTAAAAAAAAAACTCTAGGATATAAAATGTAAGATAGTATTAATTGCACTAGTAGTGAGATAAAATCAAGTAAAGCACACATAAAACATAATACTTCATATTATGAGTAATTATCTCTATCAATAAGAAATTTCAACAAAATTTCACATAGTATAGTAAATTACTCCATCTCAATAACTCTTGGGCTTTGCCAACAACTGTTCCTCAGAATGCCCTCTAGTGGCCTCTAGGGGCACCGCGAGACCCACCAATGAGGACTTTTATTTCATATACAAAGAAAAGATATCATGCCCACTCATTGGCGTTGGCTTGGGTAGGTGGTGTAGGTGTCATTACACTTCCTTGCCCAACTCCTTTCCGTTGCCCTAGTATCAACTAGAGATGTAGATAGGATTTATCCCCGCTACCCTAGCATGAACTGGGGAAAATACTATGTATTACCTCCGTTGCCCAAGCATAAACTGGAAGCCTGATCAGTTTCAAATGTCTTTGCACAAGACGTGCCCATCGGGGCATTTAAACCACTCTAATTACACACTTGCAATATCAACACAACATTTCAACTTCCAACAAATCCCCACAATTCATTCTCAACTCTTTCCATACGTACATTTAATAACATTTCTTAGTACATTTCTTCACAACATTTCATTCTCATTAACAGCAAGTAATTCATTTGAAAATCAAAGTATTATATGCTCACAATAAAATCATTTATATCACGTCACCTGTATTTCATAAACATTCATTTACAAGATTTAAAACAGGTTTTTATCTACTCATAGTATGGGAAGGTCACTTCTCGTGACGTGCCGTATCTCTATCAGCAATTTCAATACCTATACATAGGCATCAAGCATATACATTTGTCAATCTCATGCATTTACAATTAATTTATTCATATGCATACATGGCTTTTGTCTATGATTCTCGTTTGTAGCCTTGTATCTCTATTTACCCTTGAGCAGCATACATTATTTCTAGTATAATTTTTTAACCCGACCTCAGTTTTGACTGTTCTACATACCAGTTTAAAGAGGAGACATAAATCTACAACTTTTATGAAGAACATATTTTCAAAATCAGATTGGATCAGTACAGAAAATTCCATAAAGTTAAATACTATACAGTCACATCTTAGTCTGCACATCATTACAAAAATTGGTATAACTTCATAATACTTAACGAAATCTAGTGAGGTTTGAACCAGGTTAAAGTATACATCCATGGGTTTAATTTGATACCAAACACGTTAAAAATGGATGTCTGAGATGCAAGTTATGGAGCCCGAAAGCAGACCTATAAACCATGTCATTTTTGCACTTATGCTACAAGCCTTGACTTACCTCCTTCCAAGCTCAACCCTAACAAAACCAAATTGACATCAATTTAAGAAGCCCAAATGCTTCAATCAATCCCATTTCAATTCCTCAAACTAAATCCCTAGTTTCCCTCAATTTCTCTCAAAACACCCAATATACAACTACAACAAAATTATCCAAAACAAATCTTAGACACACATTCTAACCATTAAAACCCACATGTTTACAACAAGAATTTACATCGTGTTTTACTTACCTCACTTAATTCCTTGATTTCTCACATTTCTCTTGGCTGGAAGCTTGCTTTTGTTTTTATTTTTTTCTAAGAGAGAAGGCCACCTACAGGAAGAAATGAGAGTGAAAGCTGACATTTATAAATTTTCTCCCTTCCTCACTTTTGGCCCATTACTTTGGCCCATCAGTTTGGCCCATCAACATAATTAATTTATATATCTAATTCTCATCACACATCTACCTTACTTCAAATTGTTATATATAATCTCCCATCACTTGAACAAAATTTACCACTATACCTTTCGTATATACACAATTACACAGCTAAGTAAATTATTAAAGTAACGGAATTTAAATGACGGGTTTTACAATTTCTACCCCTCTTAAAAAAAATTTTGTCCTCAAAATTTCATGGTGGACGAACTTGTGTCATTAAACAATTGTGGATACATTTGTACTATGGAGGCTTCAGTCTCCCATATTATTTCTTCTAAACCTCTGTTCCTCCACAGAACCTTTACTATAGGTACTCTTTTGCTTCTCAGCACTTTCTCTCTTTGATCAAGTATTTTCACTGGTTGCACCACAAAGGTCAAGTTCTCACGTAACTCGATAGGTGGCGTTTTCAATACATGTGTGGGATCAGGTACATATCTTTGTAACATAGACACATGAAATACATCATATATTATTTCCAACTCCGGTGGCAACTTCAATTTGTATGCTACTAGTCCGATCCTCTTTAGTACTTCAAATGGCCCTATATACCTAGGATTCAGCTTCCCCCTCTTTTGAAACCATATCACCCCTTTCTATGGTGAAATCTTCAAGAATACAAGGTCACCTACTTGAAAATCCAGCTCTCTTCTTCTATTGTCGACATAACTTTTTTGTCGATCTTGAGCTGTCTTAAGTCTCTCTCAATTATCTTTATTTTCTCTGTGGTTAAGTCAATCATTTCAACAGTATACAATTTTCACTCTTCAACCTCATCCCAACACAAGGGTGTCCGACACCTCCTGCCATACAATGCTTCATATGGAGCCATTTTAATACTAGCTTGATAGCTATTATTGTATACGAACTCAACCAATGATAGATGCCCATCTCGCATCTCTATCAGATATGATAGATACAAGCACTCCATGCAATTTCACTATCTCATCAATGTATATCTTGGGTAATTTCTCTAGTGAGTCTGTGTGTCGTATAGCCAAAAAATGAGCAGATTTTGTCAACCTATCAATAATCACCCAGATGGCATCACAACCTCTCTGTGTCCTTGGCAAACCCACTATAAAATCTATAGTCACATGTTCCCATTTCCACTCCGGGATTGATAGGGGTTGCAGCATCCTTGTCGGTTTCTGATGCTCTACTTTTACCTGTTGGCATACTAAGCATTTGACCACAAACTCTGCTACTTCTTTTTTCATTCTCGGCCACCAGTATGAATTTTTGATATTTTTGTACATCTTTATATTATCAGGATGCATCGCATATGCAGAACTATGAACTTCTTCTAAGATTGCCCTCTGGAGTTGCTCACTCTTTGGAACACAAATTCTACCCCTTAACATCATTAATCCATCATCTCTTATTTGTAAATCATCTCTTATTAGTATATGATGCTAGCATAACGAACATATATAGAGATAAACGATATATTATTAAATTGAGACTAGCTTAATTACACAAGTAGTCGCCTCAAGTATTGAAATGTTATACAAATTTTTGAAATAGCATGTAAAAATTTTTAATTGATCGCCTTGACGGGAATCAAGATGAAATCTAAACATTAGTGCAAGATTGACTAAGATATGTACCAAATTATAGTAATCTGATTAAAGTTAGATGCGAGATTATGCTGTTATGGAAACAAGTATTTCGAGAGCTCAAGTAAACTCTAGAAAGGCATGGAGTTAGATGCTAGAAGGGCAACCGAACTAAGATCTGTATAACTATATATATTAGACATATACTCTCTATATAGTATAAAGTTATTTTAATATGTGATTCATACAATGTGTGCTATGAGAACAATAAGAAAAAAATGAGAGAATGGGTTTCAGTAAGTTCCTTAAGGTTAATTCTTTAAATCATAACGAATGTCATTAGTTACTAATTTCTATATTGTGAAGTCGAAATTGATGTTATCTACTTTAGAACATTATTTATAGCCAACAAAATATTATGATTTATTAAACGTGTCTAAAAAAGCAATCGATTTGACATTAAAAGACATGAACGAAATGGAAGGATTTATTATTTGTTAATATCTAACTTATGTATTCACCGGTTAATAGTTTTATAATCTTTTAGAATAATTCATATAATTGTAATTAAATAGAATTTTGGTAAATTAAGCATAATTTTATTTTTATTACAAAAAGAGATTAACTATACTTTGATTAATGTAACAAAATTAAATTTCGAACACGTATGAATACTATTAAAGTTTCTCTTATAAGATAATTGCAATGGAAATACATTATATACTAGTTATTCCAATTAATTAAAATCGTCGATAGGGCATACAATGTATTTGCCCGTATGAACTTATTGTCTCTTGCAAGATGATTTCAATGGAGAATACATTACATGGCTAGTTGTTCTAAATAATTAAAATATTCATTAGGTCTATTTGTCCGTCTGAATTTATTTATACTTTGTATCAAAACTTTTTTACTAAATTGTTCTTTAAAAAATCATTCTATTATGTACGAGTGGAAGAATCATCAATCAAACAACTAATCAAAAAAAAAAATCTGAACTTTAAAAAGATATAAGAAAATCAGACCCTTTAATTACGACAATTTCATCTTGGCAAATGGCTTCCCACGAAACCATTGTCCATATCCATCTTTCCAAACTGCTTTCCACCAGAACATTAATAGACAAAAATAACTCAAAACAGTAAGAAGTACAAAATCTCTCAAACATGTGACAAATTAAAAAAAAAAAATTGATGATATAAGAATTTCATTGGTATTTTAATTCATTCAATTTAGTCGTCAAAGAGAGTAATATCAAAACATTGCACAAACAACCAATTTGCAGTAGAGGCTCATGTGAGCTTCCTGTCGGTGTGAGACAATGGCTAGCTAACGAAGGAGGTTAGGATAGACCTGAGGTGATGAGTGGCTTACGAGTTACGAAGGAGGCTGGGTTCAACGACCGGCATCTTCTAAATGGACAGGTGTGGCTAATAAAAGGTGATGGTCATAGGAAGCGACTCGAATAATGGGGGGGCGAGCTTAACAAGATTTAAGTTCTCATTATTTTTGTTTTTTTATATTGGATGAAAAATATATTAATAAAAGTGATATATTTTAATTTTAATTCTATAAAATGATCAATAGAACCTTATAAATACAAAAAGTAATATAATTTCATTTTTAATTCTTTTACTCATAAGTTAAAAAGATAATTATGTCTATTTAAATAAAATTTTGTTAACTAGTGTTCTTAACATATTTGTTAAGGTTTATATATTTATTATTTGTAATAATTTTTAATATTTAATATAATAATTAATTATGAATTTTAATATATTAAAAAATATAACTTATCAAATTTAAAAATTTTAATAAGTGTCCTAAAGACGCTCTAGCAAAACTCATTTAAATACTAACAGTGATACAAAAGATAATGGAAAAGTTCTTGTTGACACTAAAAATCAAAGCGGAGGTGTTGTCAGGTTTGCCTTTAAAATTAACATTGGATTAATTGTATTTATTGAAATATATAGGGGTTGAATTATATTTTTTTAATAGATTTTGAAATTCGAAGGTGTCATAGGGTTTTGGGAATAATTGTTTTTCATTAGATTTTGAAAGTAAAGTTAGAAAAAGTGTCTGATAACCATAATTTTTAATAAAAATCATTCATATTTTAATTAATATTTAATATTAAATATTTTAATTATTATCCTAAAAATATTGTGAAAACCACACTTAGGGCAGTTGTGTGCCTTAAGTGTCTATATCTCAATACTTCAAGGATATGTGTTCCAATCTAAAAGTTATTAGACTTATGAGTAGGAAGTTAAAACTACAAGAGGATAAGTGGTACCAGTCCTGTTTTAATTTTACGAATTACACCAACAAATTAATTTCTTTATGATACATTATATATCTATATTTTTTTCAAGTAAAAATTTACGAGTGTAAAAAATTATATAAAATATGTGACAATCAAATAATAATAAAATAATTAGTATCCAATATTATTATACTTTTATCCATTATTATACTAAAATTTAGGAGCAAAAGTGTTATAATAGAAAAAAAAAAAAGTTAATAGCAATGGAATTCTTTAGTTGAGATATTTCTTTTATAAATAAGGCTATAATTTGATTAAATAATAGATACGTGACATTAGCATATATTAAAATTGTCACTCTTAATCTTCTCTTAATGCCTTTCTTTATTTTCTCTACCATTTTCTGAAGGATTCGCTTGCGAGAACTATGGCGCTACCTTGAGTGCTCTGTCCCTAATGGAATCGAATAAGAAGATTTGCCCAAGATCTAGTGTTCCACGTTTCTGGTATTGAAACAAGGAAGCATCTTGATACTTACCCATGCTGATAGATCGGTTTACACTATCACACCTCCACTATTAAGTAAAATAAAATGGAAGCTATCTGCAGGAAAGGGGAAAAGGAGCAATCACACGAGTTTCTCATAACTGGAACTAGAAGCTGGTTAACAACTAATAATAATATGCAGAGAGATCAACAAAAATAATAATTTTGATGGTATGATAAATAAGATCGAAAAGATATTGGAAATCTCAATATCCAACTAAGATCGTCATACATAGAATTAGAACATAAATCATTATCAAGATGCATATCTACTTTAGTCATTAATACAGCGTTTCAAAGATAAGGTCGTTCTTTCTATTCTCTACGAACATGGACGCCTTTACAAATGGGATAAAGGTAAATTTCTTCTTAAGGTTTTTAACGCCCTTAATATTGCATTTTAGATGTAGAGATAGAGAGGAGACCTAGTAGCCTAACTTTAGTAGGTCTTTCCTGGATCTGTCTATTAAAGGCTTCAATATGACCCAAGCCTATATTGACTATCAAACTAGCCTATTAATGACGTTAAGCCCAATTTCTTTTAAATCATATAATTGGATCCACTTAATAACTATGTCATTAACCCGTTTTTAATAAAATTATAGTAACGATTAATATAACCCCACAAAAAATCCAGCATTCTCCCACTTGGACTACATTAATTGATTTTGAAAAACAAATAATTTTATTTACTCGAAAATAACTCTCGAGCTAATTAACAAAAACAATATTTTATGTGATCACGTTTTAAAATAATAGTTATGAGTTTAACGTCTCAAGTAATCCGATCCAATTTAATTTTTAATATGGGATTATGGCGATTAATGCACCCTTTATTAACACATAATCAATCCAGAATCACGAATATTATCAATTAAATTGACATAGATCTTGGGACTAATAGTGTAGTAAGATATAATGTCCTGATGTGAACATAAACAACATCATAATCTTATCGATCCTTCTTATAGTTCCCTATCCTTATCCTTCAATAACGAAATCAAGAAACTATTTGACTCCAACGTGTCTATATGTCCGTGACTACTATTTATTCTCAAAAAACCTTATATAGTATTAATGGACATATTCAATTTAACCTTAACAAGTCTATATTCCTAACTATCATTACTTTATTCTCTAGATTATATGGTATTAATAGACATGTTAAATGCAATTGTTATATTACACAATAAACATGAATGATAAATATTATATAATAATATAATAAATAATCCTTAATGCACATTTATTTATGAATATTTAAAACATATATATTCATATACTGTCAGATTCCTATTAATCCAAAGTATTATTAAATTTTGTATACCCATGTTTATAACACACCGCTCAAAAGTTATGAACTTCATATCTTTGATTAAAACATCTAACCTGCAGTCTGTCTCGATGTTTTCTATCACAATATCTTTCTTTTCAACTAAATTCCTGACTGGAAGATAATCGATCTTCATATGTTTTGATTCACTGTTAATCCTGTTATTCTTAAAATAAAATATAACAGTACGATAAATCTTTGTAGGCTTAGCTTAAAGATCAAATTAATCACTTGAAGCTCTTAAATCAAATGTTTAAGCTAACTACCATAAGTAGATGCTCCATAACATGTATCATACTCTATACATCCTGGTTGAGGAAGCTGTTAGAGTTTACTTTTATACTTTTCTGAGAATTGACTCTTTCATTCAATACAAAGATATAACTTATAGCTAAAATTAGGTCATCTGGACATCCACCAAAATCTGCATCCGAATGCATGACCAAAATGAGAGTATCAACCCTCTCTTTAATACAAAATCTTTTATACTATACAGATATCTCATTACTTTATTGATCGTAACATAATAATTTTACTTCGAATTTGACATGTGTCGATCAAGAAATGCTCATAGCAAGAACTATATTTGGTTTAGCATAAACCTTTACATACATAAGACTGTCAACTATCCCTTTGAAGATCATTCTTGATATATTGATCTTGTTAAACTGTCACTTTTGCAATAGACACCTTTCTAGATTTTCACATCTATATGTTAAATTTTTTAAATCCTCGATCTACATACATATTTTTTTTGAGATTATCCATAATTTTATGAGATTTACCAGAATAAATCTCAATACCCAAAACATAAGAGGCTTCTCTATGATCATTTATGTTGAAATTTATGGTCAAGAGTTGTTTTCAGTCATGAAACAATCTCCCACTGATCTTATAAAATAAACTCTCACTGATCCTTACATTGGTACATTTATCAAAATTATTTCTACAAAACCAAAAGGCCATACTTAATGTCACACCCCAACCTATAGGTCCCACACGTGGCAACCGCCACAGATCTCCAGGGTGTACTCAATCACACAGAATACAACCTATAGGCCTGTAAGGCTTTTATAAAAATCTGCTTTCATCATATTTTACGTCACACTTCCAAACAATCCAACCTCACACCCAAACTCCAAACGAATCAAGCAAGACCGCAAACACTTCAAATATGAATATATATACATAGATAAATCAAGACACACATTCAAATGAAGTCGGTAAGGATTAATCCATGCCCAAATAAAGTCTGAATGTTTATTACAAAACTATTTATCATTCACAAAATCCTTATAAATGAAAGGAAAATAAAAACGATCACCAGTGGATTAAGGACTATACAGAGTGAGTCGATCTGGCTATACCTGAGCCTTTAAGTCCTGGAGCAATCACCACCACCTAAGCTTGCCCTAACGCTTTCCCTGAAACTAGAAGGTGAGGGGGGTAAGTATACAGAAGTATACTCCGTGAGTGAACAAAATAAAAGTGTATATATATATATATATATATATATATAAACATATTCATACGCTGAGAAATCAATGAGTAAAATACAATTTGAAACAATTAAATCAAAAGAAAACTTTCTTTACTTTAAAAGCCTCAAATTACTCTATGAAAGTCATTGGGGTAGCTCCTATTCCCGACGACTATCCTGGCTGTGGGTGTC
>JAVXUL010109706.1:0-18398 GCA_035590515.1 Trichilia minutiflora
ATATAATGGAACCCTAAAACTTTGGGCATTGGAAAATGAAGACAAGAATATTTTCAACTGACTCACATATTCTTTCATGATGGGAAAATCTGGTAATATGACAGGGATTCCAAAAGTCATGGCTCGTATAATCAGTGGAGGAAAACCCTGTTCAACTTGGGAAGAACCATAGAGAACAATGTCAGCCATTAGTAATACCCCGTTCACATCACCATTGAAACCGTAATGCTTTAGGGAACCTTGCAGAAGTCCTAACCGTGATGCAACTTCCTAAATAAGAAGTGCTTGAAATCAAGTTAATCTTCAAAGACTAACTAATAAACTTACAAAAAAATGCTCTAAGAGAACCTATTATAAGATTGTAGAGCAAGCAAGGAAAATACAAAAGGATTATTAGATTAATTTTTCCTACATGAGAAATGCTTGAAATCAAGTTACTCTTCGAAGACAAAATAATCAACTTAGAATAATTTTTCCTACACGAGAAGTGCTTGAAATCAAGTTACTCTTCACAGACAAAATAATCAACTTACAAAACAAAGGTCTGAGTGAACATATTACAAGATTGTAAAGTAAGCAATGAAATTTTACAAAAGAATTACTTAGATGCATCTTGTCCATTTCTTCGAGATCTGTCTATGAAAATATTTAATTCATCTTCTTAGTTCCTCTCACATGCCTCTTTTTCAATGATCATCTTTCCCTTGCAATGATAACTTATTTTAGAAGGAAAAATAAAATTAGGACTATTAAAATATTAGTAATAAGATCATATATCCAACGACATTGGTTCACAAGATATCTTGTCAAGTAGCTTAATGCCAATGATATATGACATTGCACCATTACACACTAAATGAGAAAAATGTTTCAATGAAGCATTACCTAGAAAGATATAATATCTGAATCACCCAAGTAAGATATCATATCTTAATACAGATGAAACTTGTAAAGAAAACAACAAACTACTTCATGTGACTGATTGATCCATGCTACAATCGCTGGCACATTTTTGCCTTTTTTATATACTGAATCACAATCAGATACTTGCAAACTAATTGGTTTGAACCTCGACAAAGATTTTAGCCCAAAAGAGAGGTACTCAAAAGTATTTAGGACAAACAAGAAACATTTGATATAGCATTCACATATGACAAGCATAAACTGTAATGCATCAATCAACAATTTGACTACCTCCAAAGTATCATTATACCCATTGGTGGAATTGCCACATAAGAAAACAAATTTAAATGATCCCCCCACATTATTTGTCGCTGCATATTTGATTAGCAGAGGTTCTATATGATGCATTGCCACAGCATAGTCCAACGACAGCTCATTGTAGAAGAACAAACTTCCAACAACAAGAACAACAATATCATCTTTATGAAACCCATTTTCCTCTCTTAATTGATATTTTGCATGGGTTTTACCGTAGATTTCTGCAGCCCACACATTTACTGGTGATCCAGGAATCACAAAGAAGTTTCCAGTGTCAAGTATACTATATAGCATCTGATAAAACAAGATTGAGATCCAGAATAAGAATGCTAACATGGCAACTAAAAATAGTGAGTGGTAAGATAAAGGAATGGCATACTTTACCGGTAGGGAAAAATCTGGAAATACAAGAACACTAGCCCTCCCGAAAACATTTTTCCAATGTGACAGAAGATTCTCTGAGCCCCTTTCCACATACACTGGTAGACGATTTGCAAGCGTGTCTTCTTGAATTATCCATATAAGAGGTATGGAGCTAAAAGGCTCCTGCATAAGGCTGCATAAATATAAAGCTCACTCATCATAGCATCTTGAATGTAGGTAAAAACATATCAAGATTCACGCGTTTTCATAGAGCTGCAGAGAAATTAAGTACAACAGTTGCAACAGTGAGTAAACACAAGCACAGATGCTCCACAATCCAGATAATTTGGGCTTACTTTCATGCATTAGTATTTTCTTAACTGAATTTAGCAACACTTCTTGTAATGTTTGGGGTCATGGTCTCAAAAGAGTTTAAGGGCACAGAATCTTGCATATCCAATTCTGGTAGTTGCACAGTATACCTACGTATAGGTCAATTCTATAGTTCTCTGTTTCTTGTGAAAATGATGGCCTCTTACTTTATCTAAATAGCATTTGGAGATAAAAAATTTAGTATCACTTCCTTGAACGTCTTCTGTTTTCTTAGTTGTCTATGCTTTTGAAACATATGAGTTACCAAATAGAAAGATAGAAAAGTAATGATTTAAGTACAGCAAAAATTTTAAGTTATAAAAAATGACAGAATTCGTGCACTTTCCTTAATGTATTAGAATTCAAGAGCCAGGAAATAGAATGGAAAGAAAAAATAAAATAAAATACAGACATCTGTGTAACAAATAATTCGTAAAAATTGTTGCCAAATTTCCATAAGAATTTAGTTTGTCATTTAGATGCATAACTAACAAGGGAAGGACGATCAAGTAATTTTTCACCCCCTCTCCCTGGAATAATAATTGAAGTACATTAAGAGAAACAAGGTATTGTAATTGCTCATCATCCAACATGCCCCCATTTTCTCATTAGTATTATGGTTCTGAGTATTAGCTTGAAAAAACATGTAAAAATACCAGGAGCTCTTCTGCAATAGAATCCCAACCAGCATCATGCATAATTTACAAAAATAACTGTTGCCTATCACACATCATTTGCAGAGCAAAAAAAAAAATGAAGATTTCAAAAACAGTTACTATTTGAAAGGTTACTTAAGAAGTGGATGGGATCTAATCAGAGCCATCAAAACAGAATGTATCGCATACACCCAGGAAGCCATGCTATAGGAGAACTCCAAAACATAAATATTATAAGAATCGGTGAATCCACTAACCTGGATATAGCTTGTTTGGCTTCAAGAGAATCAGCAATAATACCATCAAAACTGTTAAAAGAACGTAGAAGATGTTAATCACCCATACCAAGTGAAGTGATATTCACTTAAGTAACAAAAAGCTATAGACTAGGTACCGTCACTTTCCAGATATGGAAAAAAAGTGTAATAACAAAGTAATACAACCATACAGCATAAAAGAAACATACATAGACCAGTCAATATGGCGATATCGCTCCCGACCTAAGATAGAAATCTGACCACCTATTTGCTCCCACAATGAATTGGCTGTGCCATTGTCTACCGCATAAACCTGTCAAATACTCAGGTGAGAGTGCATAAGCATTTCTTAACCAGCAGTTGAAAATAGTGCTCAGAATGTAAAAGAATTATTCTCGCTTGCAAAACTAGCATGACTTATTTTCATATTGACACCTTCAACCAGTTGAGTAGGTTGTATAAATATCCATATATGAGAAAGGGCGGCATTTGCTGCTATGAACAAGAAAAGGTCAAACAAATTATCCACAGAAATGCAGCAACAGTTTACCTTAAACACATAGCCAAGTCTCTGTAGATTATTCACCACAGTAATCAACATCAGCGACCGTGGATCTTTTGTCATGTTTCCTAAGATCTGCCATTCATCAATGCAGGTACAATTTATTTCAAATGTTAAATCAATTTGAAGCACAAAACTACATAAATCTAATAATTGAGCGTAGGTTTTAGTAATAAGTGAGCAAAATGGCTGCCATTCATCAATGCAGGTACAATTTATTTCAAATGTCAATTCAATTTGACACACAAAAATGCATAAATAGAATCTTTTCATGTAGGTTATAGTAATGAGTGAACCAATTGACCGCCTGAATAGTGCTTGGTGCCCCGCTGCTTGGACACCTTACCCGTCAAATGCAATTTGAGCCTTCCATATACACATTCCCAATGCAACATTTCACATGGTAGAATATATAATGATAAAAAAGGCACAGACTACACTATTCAAACATTTGAAAAAACTTGTATTTTGAATGAAATTTCAATGTCCTGTATTGCCCTTCTATAATTTCAGATAACATCCATAATAACACTATAAATAACCAAAACAACCAAATACCCTCAAACCACAAATTGTACTCCACTATCCACCAAATAACGAAAATGAAACAAAAGCTAAAAAAATTACTCATAAAACACACTCACAAGACCAATGCGCGGCGGCCGAACTCCAAATCTCTGCTTGGACCGGACCATATCAAGCCCATCCCCAATTCCTACCCGACTCTGCACAAACTTCAACCTACTCCCAAATCGCAACTCTTCTCTGACCGGCCACCCCTTCTCACTTCCGAAAACCGACGCGATCGAGCTTTGCAAAACCATCGACGCCATTGCGAATGCGAAAACCACGAGAAATATCATAAAATAAAGCAAATGCATTCCTCTAGAAGGAAACGACACTAAACCCTTACGATTGAATCGGTTAACGTCTCGGTGTCTGGGCAAGTATTGGTGAATAGATGGTTTGGACTGAAATTTCTCCTGGCTGTTATTATTATTTCGCTTGAAAGGAAAACGGTCTCGTATCGATTTTGAATTTAGCTCGTTGGTGGTGGCGGCGGCATTTTCATCATCGTCCGACTCGGTAAGCGATGATCCTCGGCCCATGGAGATGAAATTTGGATCGTATTCGTCGGAATTTTGACTTTGTTTTGTCGAGAAATGTACGAAAAATATTTTACTGCGGAGCAAGTAGTGTGTGATTTGTTTTCTGTTTTGTTAGTTAGCAGTGCTACGAAGGAGTTCGAGGTTTCAATTTCATTCGAGGACTATGCGTTTTCCCTGCAAGTGGAAACGCTGTGCAATCACAAACACTTTTATTGATTTATTATACACTTTTGTTTCTTATTAATTATAATATATATATATATATTTCTTAAATTTATGGATTAGTGTTCAAATTACAAAACGGTAATAATTTAAAAATTAAATATATATTTTAAACTAAAAATAATCTCTGTATATCTTTAAAATTATTTATATTTATTTAATGATAAATATAAAAAAATTTAATGGTTGAAAAATAATTTTAATCACATCAAAAATATGTTAATAGTTAATAATTTATTTTATATATAAAAAAAAAAATTATTTTCTATGGTAATTATTATTAATGCAGAAGAGAAAAAGTCTTATACGCCACTAAGTCAAATTTTTTTCAGTCTAATCTTGAACAAGTATACTGACTTCTCATTTCTCAAGATTCCGATCCAGCTCATTTATTAGAAGAAATGCAAAACGACAATACAAAACCCATTTGAAAAGACAAAAGGAAATTACGAACTAATTTATATTCCTTTTCCAATTGAATTTGCTACTTCACCATATCTTTAAGTTTAGATTTTGGGCCAATAACTACTCATAATTAACATCTTTCGTATGCCAATTGTGTTCATAACAACTTTCGATCATTGTCATCGTATCAAGTGGTCGTAAATTCTTTTCAATTTTGATAATTTTAAAATTTTATTTTATTTTAAATTATTAAGTTTTCAAATAAAATCAATCAACCTTTCAATCTACGCCATAAATTGTGTTTGGATTAACTAATGAAAGTGGGGGATGCATGGCACATTAGACGTTCTAGAAATACAGAATCCAAGAAGAAGAAATTCAATTAAATCGGAAGAAAATTTCATCAACCATTAATAAATAAATAATAATCAGATTCCATTGATAGATGATCATCAATCCTGCTCCTGCTGGACGGTCAATAGTTAGTATTTGAGAGAAAATACAGAAATAATATACAGATATTCAATCAATATATGATGAAAGATAAGGTATAATTTTAGGTGTGTTTTTAGGTATATTTCGTCCTAATCAAGTGTAATTTCATAGCGTTCTTTTTTTAGGTATATTTCACTTTAGGTATTTTTTTTTTAAAAAATCAACTGTCTCATATAGAAACCGTCCCAAATATCCTCCGATTCAGGGATCCTGTGATCTTAGAAAAATTTTGTTTTAGGAAACCTGCTTTCTAGAAGAATCAGTATTATCGCAAGCGTTCGAAAGTTGGATTTCATAGTCATCTCAACTCAAAAATCAGAGTAATTTCCCAAAAAAATTACCTCAGATCAGGAGTCCCCTGTCTACTGGCTCTCCGGCGATCCCTGACCAGAGTATCAATTGAAATATGTTCCTCCCAATTAAAAATGAAAATGATTAATGATAACTGGCCCGTCAAAAGCACCCATCACATTCTCTGACCATTTTCAGGTGATAGGACGATAACAGGCCTGCAAAGCCGGCAAATGTGACAGCATCATTAAAAGAAATCGACTGCACACTATCCCATGTCAGATATCATATCTTTTTCATTCTCCGATACCAAGTCACATAACTGTTCAGAGGAAAGACACTATATAAGCCAAACTCCTGCAACAGAGGGGAGGTTGGTTCTTGGTTAGTTGGCTAGTGGGTTGATTTTTAAGTATTCCTTGGTCATTGTATTTGAGAGTTGAGCTACTGATGGAGTGGGAAATACTTAAGCTATACAAAAAGATTGATAGAAATCAAGCAACCTTATTACCGTCGTTTTCTTTTTTACTATTTTCGGAGGGTAAATTTCATACATATTTCTTTTATTCTTGGTTCGTTCAGTTTTTTTTTTTTACTACTTTTATCGAAAACACATTTTATTTTTTCATTATTTCTCTAATTTAGATATCGAAATTTTTTCATCGGGAACCTCTTTCGATATCACTATGAAATATTTATTTTATCTACATGCTTAAAGGGTAAAGTTCTATTAAAAGCAATCACATTCGTAGTCCTTCTCCGATATAAAAATCATCATTTAATAAATAACTGAATTGTCTTTTCACCTAATTAACTGACGTTGACGTTGATTACGAGAAAGATATACGAACAATACTTATATCAACAGTCAATAACAAGGATTAATTGTTTTTCCATATACAATGCTCCGAGTTATATATAATAAAGAACGTACCGATACGGTTTAATGATACAATATGATTCAATTGTGTTCAGTAAATTAATTTCCTTATAAATTATCATAAAAAGATTATGAGTCCATTGAAGAAATGGAATGCAAAGTGCACATGGATGGCATGTGAGTATGTCGTAAATGAGCTTTATTTTCCCATGTGATAATCAAATATTCGACCATAATCAATGGCCCACAAAGTCTCCATCACAGCAACAATTTCATGAAACATTTAGCATTTTTGTGCAAACTAGATTTCCCTGGGACACAACGTTTAGCATTTTTTGGACAAATTATTTGCCTGGGACAAATTAGATCTTTCATTCATTGGCTACCTGGCTAGCTTTATTTATTTATTTATTTTTTAGTTCTACTTATGCTCTTTGCCAACACAGAATCAAGAATTAATAAATATTCAAATTCAAGAATGTTAAAATAGAGATGTTAATAGCATAAAATTATGTTAGTTTTTTTTATCTTTTATTTAAAATTTTGGACCCTTAAAATAATTTAGCCTTATCAAATAAAAATTACTTATATTGACAACGGCTGATATAGCATTCAGAGGAAAAATATTTTATGCTATATATGTTAACATGAGATTTGTTCAATTACTATTTTTTTATTTAAATAAATATGATAAACATAAGAGGTAGTTGATTGCAATTGTTGTTGATAGAGTTGTCAAACACGTTACCCACGTTAGTCCATTTAATCCATCCTTTAAATAGATTAAGATAAAAAAATTAATTTAATTAATTTATAAATCGATTTGATTTGATATATTTAATTTACGAATTAAATATATTAATTCGTTTAATTTATGGACTAATTTATTTAATTTATCTAATTAAAAAAAAATAAATTAAATTTTTTTTAATTTTTATATTTACATGATAATTAATTATATTTAAATATTAATAATAATATTAAATTTATTATTTATTAATATTAAGTAATATTAAATTAATATATTTTAAGATTTCAGATAATATATTTAAACTTATAATTATTGATAAAATTTTTATTTAATTTGTTAAAATATTTATATGTTAAATTATAATATAATTAATTTATATTATATTTAAATTATAAATTTATTATTACTATTAATATATTATATATATATTTAAATTTATAATTTTTAAATTTGATATACAAATCAACTCATTTAACTTTGTTATCTCACGAAAAACGAATTAAAATTATTAAAATATTAATTTATATAATAAATAAATTAATTTAATTTAATATATAATAAATAAATTAATTCAATTCAATTAGTTTAAGATGCATCAATAACAGAGCGAATCAAATCGATTGAATCCGTTTGACAATTCTAAGTGTCAACAATGGATCACACTGACAACAATAATAAATTTAATTTTTATCAGTGTCATTAAACTCTAAAGTTTGTGATGTATACAATAGTATAATTTTTTTAATCATAAATTATCAAAAAAACATTTAAAAAAATAAATTAAAAAAAAAAAACAGTGACTACCGTTGGCCGCCAAAGGCAGTGAGCGGTCTCACTCAGTCACTATCACCGAACATATCAACTGAGCAATCTTGAAACTATTAAAGAAGTATCCGCCTGCAATTATATCATTATTTTAATTATTAATATTTTATTATTTTAGCTATTATTATATAATTTATAAGATATATTAATAAACAATATAATTATTATATTTATAAATATATATAAATTTAATTTAATAAGTATATTATAGTTTTTCCAAAAAAAAGTATATTATAGTTATTATTTATAATTTTATTGTTAGGATTATCAAAATAATAAATTTCACCCCAACAGCGGCCAGATTGGAACCTATAAATGTCACTTTATTGATATTTAATTGTAATACAATAATTTCAAGCGAGATAATATGACACATGCTTTTATTGACGTGTATAACTTATATTGGAATACCAGATTACCTTGTAGTATTATTGCCTTTGCAATTGCAATTCACTCGTCATCTGGAAAAGCTTCAAGAAACTCACTTATTTTGAGCCGTTCATCTTTTGTCATATCAAAATCATCACTAGTCAGCCTCTTCCGCGGGGCAGCACACACACTACTTGGATCATCATCAACCTGTCAGCACAATAGATGAGCATGTCAAATACAACTTTTTCAATAAAATTTTGATGACTAAAACACTAAATCTATTCAACGTGGCCTGTGCAATGCTCGGCACAACCTCCTTGACGCACCAACGGATAACAAGCATGTAAGTCCCTCTCCACTCTCCAGGCCTAGACTGGGTATGTGGGAAGCTTTAAATCTCAGCACTACCATTGCTTCTGGAATAAGACCTACAATTTTTGCCACGTTAATCAACCATTCAATGAGTAAAGTAAATTTGAGTTCATAAAAAAAACATACTTAAAAGTGTCCTGGTCATAATTGGCATCAATAACCATTATATGAGTTCAACTCCTTAGGTTACATGAGCCAGAAAACAGAACCTTACTTGAACATAATTGTTGACATGCCCGTCTTTGTTGGGAGAGGTAATAAGGTCATATTTATTGCAGGTCCATACCCCATCAATAATGTACTTGTACTCATAGCGTCCTTCCTGTTAAATCAAAAGTAATCAGGTAATGAGTTGTGACAGTTTATAGAGAGCTGCAAGATCTCGTTTGATCAAATAGGAAAGATTTCATTGTATATGTAGGTTTAACATATCCAACTCATTTTTTGCTTGTGGCTAACTTTCAGCAGTCTCTCCACATTGAAAAATTTAGGGTGACAAATTATGGGCCGCAAGTGCCAATACTTGGAAGTGCAACACATAACAACTAAATCTATAATTTAAAATACAGGTCCACCAAGACCACTTCTGGGGCACATGACACCATGAAGCTTACAATTCTAACATTTCAATCTGCATCCAAGAAGTTCCTGATAGGGATGTAAAACAGGGCATTTAACACTTTTAGGCATAGTAAGTTTTGTCATCAGCATTTGTGCCAATAGGGCACTCCTACCAAAAAGAAAGTAAGTTCTAATAATCAGCATGCAGGACAATCATTTATAGTAAGAGAAGAACATGGTTATAAATATTAGGACTACTATAGAACTTACAGACCGGTAATTAATAATTGGCCAAAATGGGATACACTTACTGGCAGTTCCCTCTTAAGAATCCATAAATCTTGCTCCTTGTCAAACGTTAAAGGCATTCTCTTAAGCAGAACCGCAAAAAAATAACTGAATTAGTCACAATTGTCAATCGTTTTGGCACGGAATTTGATTAATATGAAAAAATATGAACCATCTTTGAATAGTTTAACTCAGTTCTCTTTCAAGAAGTAATCTTTTCACACTGACAACTCATTTCCTTGTTGCACCAAAGTTATAATTCATACCAACTAGTTAGTGTCAGTCTGCATATCTTGTCACCACATACAGCATACCACAGTATCTCATGTCTCACAAAGCAGATACCAGAGGGAGAAATAAAACCTGACCCATCCTATATCAATTCCAGATATTTCCACAGTAGTGCAGTTCTTATCTTTCCATGAAAAGTGACAAGCTTCTTTCTGAGGCCTGTAAGCTTTTAACAAAAAGATTATGTGGGAGAGACAGAAGCAGTTTCATTTGTACATATAAAGCGTAATCAATGGCTTCTTCCTGTCAACTAGTCCACATTTAAAATCTCCATCACCAAAAAGTCACAAAAATGGAGCTATTAAGAGAACAAAAGTAACCTAATGATTGTTTACATCAAAAGGCATTCTAAACATTTAAAAGGAGCATCTCATTTCATTATATACCATTTATTCTGAACCTTAGAGAAGTGTTAAGATAACACCAGATGTTACCAGTAAGTTTGAACATCAGAATTGACAAAGAAAACAGAATTTATTATGAATAAAATTTGAATGCAGTTGAGCAACATCAAGTGTTACTGTTCAATCAAAAACATTGTCCCAAGGTTTTCATCTCAGTTGATGGGGTAATCATGAAGATGGTGGGCTAGCACAATACATTATAATCTACATGATGAATTCCAAACCATATCAGGTGGATTGTTGATAATTTATAATTTTCAGAATCATATTACATTTACTGTTCAAGGGGAAAAACGAAGGCACTTGAGCATCTGTTACTACTAAAACATCAAAAATTAAACATGACTCACAATATCAGCAGTTGCACTTTTTATAGAATCCACTTTGCGGAAGCATGGACGATTGCTCTGCAAGGAGAGACACATCAAGTTACTTTAAAGACAGTGAGAAGATTCATGGTGATTCGATAATCTCTTTCTCTTTCATCTCAACAAGTAACCCATAATTAAAAATGATTACCAATATGATATTAATCAAAAAATTTATAGCATATTTTAAGAAAAAAAAGTGTGCTTAAGGAAATCTGTTTGGTTTCTAAAGAATATTAAATGACCTGTCTACATAAGCACAATGCAGTGAGCTTACATCAAATATCAGGTGTGGAATCTAGAAGTTAACTTGCCAGTCATCTGATTTGACAGTATAGCAAAGGGAATAGAATTAAATAATTATGACAGATAGTAACAATTGTGAAATTCTTTTGACCACGTGTCCAATATTGCAAACACAGATCGGTAATATACTAGACTGTAACTCAGTTAAGGATACCACAAGATATCAATAACTAAATTAATCAAAACCACACAACTCAAAACAGTAGAAATTACATGTGAAATTGACATGCACATACAACTTGTCATAGTTTCATAAATTCATAACAAGTATTTTTAAAGTCCAGGTTTATTGATTCCTCCAAACAAGCAGGGAATTTACAAGTACACACCAAATTCTAAAAATTCTGAAGATACAATAAATTTTATAATATGTTACGATAAAAGGAATTAAATATAGAGTTACCAGCAGCATTCTGTGAGCTTCATTAATTTATAGCCCTGTGCCCAGAACATGTATGCGAGCTGTAGTTTACAAGCAACAGACTGTTAACACAATCTTGATAGGAAATAAATCAAGATAGCATACCTATGAGTCAGAGATAACTCATTTCATCGTCACAAAAAATGACAAATGCAAGGCAGAGTATCTATAAAGTCCAATTCCATGGGAAGCCTCTAATGAAAGCCCAGAACTTGTCTCTCACATTAAAAATGGTTATGATTCATAAACAACTAATATAGTCAGATACTCTTTTAACCTTCTATCATTTCTCCAACATCTTAAATTGTGGATGCTCATTAAGATCTAAGAGGACACTTGATCATACTATGTATGCTCTTTAGTTGTCTTAATTAATGCATACCGTGACAGCTGGAGCTCTTCCTAATCCAACAGTACAATGCACATATGTAACACCCCTATTTCTATTTACGGCCTTCTGGAATTTACTGACCACAGCTGGAAGCCACATCCGCAAATCAAATGTGTCAAATTCCTTGCTAGGTTGAGCATTAGCATTTAAATCAGGTAAAGGACTGCAATATGCATACATGCATACCAAGATGTGAGTCTGAGTATACAAGCACACATACGCATGTACTTGTATACTAACTTTTGTGCTCTTTGAACTCAAGACAGCACAATGATTCAATATGGCATAAGTAGACACACAGCACCCACTATGTGCGAAAAACTTCATTCACTACTTACCATAAGGTAGTTATGTTACATATACAGGACCACTAACGTCACTGTTTTGGCAAATAGAGTGATGAGTTGGCAAAATACTTGTACGGCTAGTATTTTTTTTCTTATTTTTCCAATTAGAATTCAAATTAAGAAATTTTTTCAAGCGATAGCATAGGTAATCGGGGGTTAAACACAAAAAGAGTGTTGACTCTCAAGATGTTTATGTAAATTTTGTACGGGAACAAATTCCTTTCAACAGTTAAACTGGGATAGGCAATGTTCTATCAGATAATAAGCAGCTACATAGAAGAGAAACACTGAAACAGTTTAATAACAGCTGGACCAAACCACTGTTAAAAGTATTATAATGTATAATGTGCATGGTCAACTAAGAAGCAAAAATATCTAATTATAGATAGCAGTTAAAATCAACCAGTCCTTATACTTCACTCACAGCATCAAAACTAAGACACCATAGAACAAATTTAACATAGTAAAACAACCATTCCTCTGGAACGCCTAACCTTATATCAGCAAGTAAATGTTGAACATCATCATAAGTCTTGGCATACTCCTGAATAGCACTGATGTCTACCCCAAAATATCTGCAAGAAGTAGTGAAGGAATTGCAACAAACAATTTCCTTATATAACCCTGTCAAGTGGTTTCTTTAAATTCTCAAAAGATAAATATTTGGCAAGACTTTGAAGATAGGTTGTTTTAAGGATACTCCAGATCTGGATTTTGTTGCAGGAAAAATATGGTTTTCACCCCAATTTGGCAAAGCTTGTCCACATCTTCAAGAGTCTACAGTTGGGAAAAACAGTGGAAATCAGATGATCATTCTGGAGAGAGTAAAGCTGGTTCTTATACACGGAAATGAGAATCACCTGCAGGCATGACCCAACAAATAAGTCTCGACAAATGAAGTTATAATTCATCCCCATTTCATGCCTATAGGTCAAAACTGCGTGAGAACATAAAAGAAAATGATCAGCAACAGTTAAGAGATAGTAACCAAAAAAAAAAGACAGTAAAGATCAAGCTTCAGAGATGCATGTCCATCATAATGAACCATATCATATGATTTGCAAATAGACCATTGAAAGTTCCCTATGAGAATATAATAATGATCCCAAACATCATATAATCATGTTTTGCTTAATTAGTGTAAACCCAAAAAACATTTCTTTCAGCTAAAATTTTTGTAAATCCAGATATCATACATGCTTTTAACTTCTCAGCTTAATGGTCCTCAGTTAAAGCATAGTGTATGTGAACTTACCTGCACCCATAGCCTCTGTCATATTGGTACTATAGATCTCAGATTTTTCCTCCTTAACTCCAGAGTCATTCATCTCCTTACTAACAGTGGAACCAGAATTGCCTGTAAATACAATTTGTCAGCAATCTTCTGCCAGACATTGCTCATGTATAATAAACTACATATGTCACCAGAATCATGACAACTAACATTTCGGAATAAAAATCAAACAACTGACTGAATCATCATGCACAGTGTACTTGGCAAAGCTACTGGCATAATCAGCTGGGGATTGTCAGTCAAGATTGTTTGTCATTCTTGCACATTTAGCTCCCCGGTCAATACGTACAATAAAATCAACAATCAAGATCCTACCATCGCAGGCAAGCAAGCATCAGTTATTCTAAACTTCTATAAAATTTTGAAAAATATCCAATTTTGAGGTTATCAATGAATGTGAATAAAGTCAATTAACAAACACAATAAATTAACTCATATCAAAACAATAATAATAGATAAAAATCAAACATAATCGGACAAAACAAGGGATATTCCATATAATCTAAAATCTAAAGATATTTATGAAAATTTCTACTAGTAGATATCACACTAAATAAAATCATAAACAAAGCTAATATTACGTTTTCTTGAAAGAAAAAATCACAAAATAAATTGAAATTCTAAATTACCTTGATGGCCGAACTTCGATGCCGATCAGCAGAACTCATCATTCCCTGCAACAAATAACCAGTTAATTGGAACGGTTTCTACTTTAAAATGATAAATAATATTACCATTTGTAGTGGATAAAGATGATTAATCCTCTTTCTACTCTTAAGAGCAAGGATGGGATATAATTAAAAAAAAAGAGAGAGAGATGATTTATACGCTTAGCTTGAAACCTAATAAAATTTTAAATTTAATACCTAATTAAAACCACACAATTCATTCAAAATCAATCTATAACCTACAATTAATCTACGTTTTCTAATCAATTTAGGATAAACCTGAAATCTAAAACTAATCATTTTTTTTATGCAATAAGCCACTTTCTTTTAGCAGTCTGCTTGTTCATAGTCATATGATTTACATGAGGTTTTTTGAGTTACATCTCTGGCCATTTTATTTATTTTTGGATAATTTTTCTGAATACATCTCTGGCCATTTTATTTATAAGAGTGTTAGTTAAAAAATATGCAATATTAATGTGCATCAAATACAGTAATGATGTACAACAAATGATTATGATAAATTAATAAAATCTAAGCCAAATATCAAAGATGTAATCAATGAAATTGATTATTTACAAATCATGAAGGTTTGCTAGATTAATGGAAAATCAATTCTATTAATATGTTAATAGCCTCTCTCAAAACTCAAGTAGACGAGATATGGGTCAGTAGATTTGTAGTAAAACGTCAATTAGTAGGATCACCAACTTAATCACATCAGATTAGGTATGTAACTTAAGATAAGAATAGGTTAAAATCGAGATACTATAAAAAGGAATACCTTTTGATGTTAAGAAAAATATAAAGAATAGCGGTATAGTAAGTAGAACGGGGTGCAAACATGAACTAATTGATGAGATGAATAGCATGAGAGATATCAGACCGAATAACAATAAGATAAACTAAATTGCTAACTAACTGTTTGTAAAGAGTAGCATCAAAAAGTAGGAAACCATCAGATGTTGTGGGTTTGGCATTTGGTTTAAATGGTGTAGAAGTGATCTTAGCATCAGTCAATTATGCTCGAGCAAAAAGAACATGGACAGATAGTAGCCAATAGAGTCAGAGAATACCTCAAAGTTGAAAAAATTAGCTACAACGTCCAAGGTTTTCATCTCAAAATGCTATCGAAGAAGGACCTTGAGATCAGACATACCCATCAAGATCATCACCAGTAATGATCATAAGCATCTATATATAACAACAAGTGAACATATCCACGATATGTCTGTCGAATTATAGTGCTAAATTTTGCAACCAGGCTTGAATTGTGGTGGTCGAGACTATTTAAAAGGGGCTTTATATTAACTTTTTCAGTGAGATAACCATTTTAAAAAGCTTTTTTCGACATCCGTCTGAAATAAAGTCTAACAACAAATAGCTACAAAAGCAAATAGGCTTTATATTGATGTCGAACGAGTAATAATAGCACAAGTTTCTTCAAAGTCAATATTATACTCTTGATTGAAACCTTTGCTACTAGGCGGACTTTGAACCATTATTTCTAACGATGAAAACCATTTGTTAGTGATGATGATCACTTAAATCAAACTTTTAATTGAGTAAAATTGATATATCTCAGAATACTTTTACAGTAAATTACTAGTACGATGCAATTATATATATATATATATATATATGGTGCATTTGTTGCAGTACTATACTGTATTATTTTATGGTGTTATTTTCTGATATTGTACTAAAGTTTATAAGTACAATATTTTTATACGTATATAAGGTATAAAGTATAACATAAAGTCTAAACTATATATCAAACAATGAAATTAGTGAAACACAAGGAAAGAGAGAGAGTAAAGGTGTTTAATATTGAAATAAATGCCAATAATGCAATATGATTTTAGACAAATTTTCCTTATTTTCAAAGAGTTTGTTGAAAATTCTATTAAACTCTCTTATTTTTACCTATTAAAATTTAATAGAAATTCATATTATACTATTAATTTTAAGAATATCCTTGATTATTTCAATATTTATTTTAACAACAATTGCAGTTAAATTACTTTTTTCACACATCCCATATAAATAATTAGTTTGTATCTATTAAAACAAAAAATTTAGCTAAAAATGTTTAAAAAATAAATGAAAATTTATTAAAGAAAATGTGTATGATTAGCTATTTAAAAAATTACAAGTAAATGATAATTAAAAATTTAAAAAGAAGTAACAAACTATATAAAGCCCTTAAGGGTATGTGGTTTATCGATATAAGAGTTTTAGATTTGTCAATAAATATGATTTCTTGTGGCGAGTTGAAGGATGTATAAGATTACAATGATCAATACTTATGATTCGATTAAGTAGTGTGGTAATTCAAAAGGTTCTTACAAACGTCATAGGTGTCTAGTCACAATTAAGATTTTATTTTTTTATTTTTTTTATTTAACTTAAACTTAAGAGAAGAAAAAAGACTTTTTTTTTCCATTGAATAATGAACTATCTTAAAAATCATGGTATTGCTTTTTGAATTTTTTATTAATTCATGAAAGCTATTTATAAAAAACTTAGATATAATAGCTTCAACCTTGTCCACTGATAGTGAGAGAACAAAATCCGAATAAATACCAATACCTCTTACAGGTAACATAATAGAGATCAAAGCAAATAGCTCTCAAGGTTCAGAATAAAAAAAATAAGAGTTTGGGGCATTAAATAGCTTATACCCATAGAACATTTGCCGTGACATAGATAATGAATGAATAGGAGTTAATATCATCTCAATTGCTATTACAAAGACTATGAGTATTTTTGTCATTAATAAAAAATTTTGACTAGTAGTTATTCCTAAAAATACTATCAATTCCGTAACAAAACCACTTATGCCCGGTAATACAAGAGAAGTCATCGATAAGATACTAAATAGCATGAATATCTTTGGAATTGGGATAGCCAACTGTCCATCTCATCGAGATGAGCAAGACGTATTCTATTATAACTCATTCTTGTCAAGAAAAAAAGTGCAGTAATAATAAAGTCATGATAAATTATTTGTAAAATGGCTCCATTAAGTCTCGTATCAGTTATCAAGCCAAGTCCTATAATTATAAAACCCATATGAGATACAGAGGAATAAGGTATTTTTTTTTTAATTCCGTTGGCCAAGAGATGCTGAAGCTGCATAAATTATTTGTATTGTACCTACTATCATGAACCAGGGAGAAAATATAGAATGAGTGCGTGGTAATAGTTTTATATTTGATCCGAACCAACTCGTATTCCCCCATTTTTAATAAGATTTCGACTAAAAGCATACAAATATTGTATTGTGTCTCTCCGTGGAACCATGTATGAAAGGGTATAATCGGTGATTTGACAACAAAAACAATAAGAAATCTTATATAGAATATTATTTCCAATGCCACAAGGATACAACTGATTAGCTAATCTTTCCAAATTTAATGTTGGTTCATTGGAACCATATAAATCGATACTTAAAATTTTTATTAATAGAAAAACAAAACCTCCTGCAGTGTACAAAATAAACTTTGTAGCTGAATAAAGACATTTCTTTTCACCTCATATGGATAGAATTAGATAAACGGGAATTAATTCTAACTCCTACATAATGAAAAAAAAGTAAAAGGTCTTAAGAAGTAAATGATCCTATTTGACCACTGTACATCGCTAACATCAGAAAATGGAATAATCGGGAATTTCGAGTAACTGTTCGAGCTACTAAAATAGCTAAAGTGGTAATAAATCCCATCAGTAAAATAAGTTCTAGGAAAAGTCCATCTATTCCCAATTATCAGTCAAAATCAAAAAAGTTGATGCATTTATAATCCTCTGAATTAATAAGTCATCCAAGCGAAAATGATAACATAATGCATAAGTCTTTAGAAGGTGTTCTAAAACACACACACACACACACACACACACATATAT
>JAVXUL010109746.1:0-17297 GCA_035590515.1 Trichilia minutiflora
AAATAAAATCTATTAATATGATATTTTCTTAAGTTAATTGATTATTTAAATACATGATCCTAATTCATTTGATAAATTATTTATTGAATAATAATATTTATTTATAAATTTAATTTATAAATATAAAAATATTAAGATAATTATTAGAACATTATAATAAGTAATTAACAAGATATGATATTTATTATGAGTCTAATTTTATATGTGAGCATCAAATAAATGATTAATTAAATGATTATTATTAATCTAAGATCGAGTCTAAATTTAATTAAAAATTTTTAATTAAATAAAATTTTATTTTATTAACATAGATTATTAGAGTACAAATTAGAGTTAATTTAAAAAATTAGATGAATTATGAGATTTTGGAGCTGAAAAGCCCACGAGTCTATATTCTATTAGATAACTCATTTAATTTTTCCTAAACAATAGATACTTATAAAAACGATGGCTTTATATGAAATAAACTTATATTCTTTTGAAGAAAAAAAATATATAAAACTTTTATATAAAATAAAATATATTCAAAAATTTATAGTCACGTTATTAATTTTGCATCATGATAACTTTTTAATATTGTATATATAACAAATTAAAAATATTTTTTTTTGGCTGTAACTTTAGTCCGTCAAATCAGTTTTTTCAACACTGGTGCTATAGCAGAATGCCAGAATGAAGACTTCTATAAGTAGAGACCAGAGGGACCAAAACAGCAAAGTTTATACCGAGATTCCATTTTCTTTTAACGGCCATTTTACAACGTGAAACGACGAAACTCTGTTCCGGGATATTATTCTCTCCAAAGTCGTTATTGCCTAGCCTGTGTTGTCCCTATTCCTGTACAAGTATGGTGTCTTATTTGCATTTACAGCCGCTAGGACCTAGACTACGAAATGGCTCCAGATTACATGAATAATAATTGCATTTTGATTGGAGATTTTAATATCTACCATTGAATACCAACAGAAGCAATACTAGAAAGTTGTGTGTGCAATTATGAATTTAGATTTTTTTTCCTTTCCTTCGTATAAAAATGAATGGGACGGGAAAGAGACAATTCCCAAAATTAAACCTCATAAAAGCTTACCCCTTTGTTTGCGCGGGCTGAGTCCGCATGTGCATCATTCGACTGAATTTTTTTCTTGATCACCAGTGTTGCTGAGTGCTAAATAGTATTGTTTCTGTTAAAATGAGCATCCCTTCTAACTGGTTCTATTTTGCTTATCTGAATCATGACGTGCTACAGTGCAGGAGATGTATTCCTGGACACAGTTTCAAGGGCCCGGATGTACCCCTTTGTGTGGGCTGAGTCCGCTCGTGCATCACTGGACTGCAGCTGTTTCTTGATCACCAGGGTCGCTGAATGCTAAATACTGCGGTTTCTGTGAAGGTGAGCATCCCTTCTAACTGGTTCTATTTTCCTTTTGTGAATCATGACATGCTGCAGTGCAGGAGAATGTTCTCCTGGAGACAACTTCAAGGGCCCCGACGATATGGTATATTACATACACAAACACACGCACAAACAAAAAAAAAACAGAAAAAGAAAATCCCTTCTAACTGGTTCTATTTTCCTTTTGTGAATCATGACGTGCTGCAGTGCAGGAGAATGTTCTCCCGGAGACAATTTCAAGGGCCCCGAGATATGTTATATTACACACAAAAATAAATAAATAAATAAATTGGTGCATTCAAAATTGAGTTTTCTCCAGCAATTTTTAGTTTCCAACGTGTGCATGCGCGTGCGTGTGTGTGAGAGAGAGAGAGAGGAATAATGCATATTACAATGTCACTAACTCGTGCTGAGAGGCAAACCATTTTCCATGCTAGAAAATGATCTAATATATTGAAGCAAGACACACAGCTTACAAGGTGAGGTACAAACATCTACATAATATTGCCGCAATGGTCAAGTAGCAATCTTGGGTTATTTAGAAAACTTCCATGTCGTGGAAGTGGAATCCCGATCAATTTCCCTGCATGATGCTTCCCATAGTCGATGCTCAATTCCCAATTTCCTTAGCTCCATCAAACCTTGCTCAACTAAATAAGAAATGACCTAAATAAGCAGGCATTTATGAGAAACACAGGCCAGCCTCAAAATAATTGTACTCATGAATTTGGATCAAATGGAAAATTCTTATAAAGTCAACACGGGTACGAAAAAAGTTAAGTAGCACAGTCATCATTCCTTTCCATTTCCTCACAGAACTTGGGATGATATATTTATGTAAATAAATTTTAAGTTACCATCAACTGCATCGTGTGAACTAGGTCAGTGTCCACTTCGACTAACCCAAAATTCAAGTTGCTCTTTGGCAATATACTCCTCTATACCATGGGCTTTGGCTCTTCTGCAGAAGTATGTAAGCCATGCCTGTGCAAGACAAGTAGTATGCTAGTGTCAAATCACTTGTTTAAAAGTAACAGAAACCTGATGAATTTTGAGTGGGAGACACTCAGATGTATAGGTAAATCATGCAGAGACATCAAAATTTGGACAATCAGGTCTGCATAGGGCAGAATTATAGATGAATTTCTTATAATTCTTTTGTAAAGGGCAGGAGAACCCTTCTCCTTTCATTCTTTAACGATGGGTTAATAAGAATAAAAGAAAGAGAAGGAGAGGAATCACCAACTACATACAACATTTTCTGTGAGGTTTGTAGATAATGTTTGATTCTCTTGCAAGCTTACAGGTTAATTTGAGTATACTGAAAGGACATCACCATTAGCAATAGTTAAGATGTTTTACCAGATAAATAAGCAAACAAAACTACACATTTGGATCGGAAAAGCATGTTTTAGTTGGTCCAGTGAACCATAAGCTTTTGCAGAATCCTTAATATCATGTGTCCAAAAATATGATTGAGATTAAAACACAAGCAATCAGGAAATAAATAGCATACCTTAAATAGAACATCCTCTGACTCCTCTGGGCCAAGTTCTGCAAGAATATGTTCATTGATATCATTCTTATGATCCCATGACAATTCATAACACTAATAAAAACTGGAACTAGAACATATAAATCTGGTTAGCACTCAGGTTCTGGAAGACAACCTCCAACCTCATATTTAGATAGACAATTGACACTAGCTAAAAATATCCTCAGTGTTGTTTCCAGAAACCAAAAAATTCCCAGGAAGAAAAAGATAGACAGATGACAAGCACTAACTACACATATTTAAGGGTCATAATATATCTAGGTTAAGAATTTCTCAACTGAACATGAAATTTATGTTCAGTTAAGAATTTCTGGAAAAAAGACAAGAAATTCCTGTCTCACACGACAATTTCTTTAAACATGACAAGAAATTCCCATCTTGTTCCAGACTTCATCAAAGGAATGAGATGTTCTCATCTTGGTTGAGAATTTTTTATTCTAAAACACGAGGAATTTTTGCCTAGGTTGCAAATTTCTGACCTCAATGAGAAATTGCCATGATGGCAGAGAATTTCTTCCAAACCAGAAATTCTCATTCAATCAGGATTTTTCTTCCGGACTAGAATTTCAAAAGCACAAATGCCACATGAAAAATCGTTAAGGTATGCTCAGAGATTTAAGAACCAGCAATAAAATGATCATCACATTGTTCAAAAATTTCCCCTTCCAATTAGCATCCTAAAATTTCTAAATATTGTGCATTCCAAAAGTGTACTCAGGCACAAAAACTCAAGCTAGACTAATCATAATTCATTGCACCGTTGACAATTACAACTCACCCTTAATGTGTGACAGCAAATTAGAAAAATTTTAATGCGGTGATTGAACTACTTTTCACAAGAATATACATCAGAATTGCAAAAAAGACTGCAACTCACCAAATGCCTCTTTAAACTTTGATCACCAGGAGATTTGATATCTGAAAGCAATAGGAGTGAAATAGAAAAGTAAGCATATAGCTCATCACTGAAGCAGAGTGATTAATATTCACCATGTCCCCAAATTGTACAACGCAGACCTGAGAAGGATATTCTAACAGAATTTGAATGCCGTTGTTGGGCCAACGCAAGTACAATAGCATCCTCAACCTTAAAAGTAGCAAGAAGAAAAATACCACTTATACAACACTTTCAAAAAGGGAGGCAGCAACCCTCTTAATGCATGTAAAAGCAATTGCTGAGAAAACATATAGGATGAAGAAGAATAAGAATAAGAATGCTTAATGTTTAAGTTAATGTATAATAAGAAAATGTATGTATGTACATGTGTATGTATGGATAGATCGAAAGCAGACAGATAGAACGTGAGGAGAAAAAACCTTCAATGCAGTAAGCTTTTTCAAGCCCATTTCAACTGAAAGTGTACTCTCGATATTTCCTTTTCCAGTTAGATCACTAAAATCCACAAGAAGTTTGGTTCTCTTCTCATTGTCATTGTCACCTGCTCAGTTCAAAATTGTAAGTAGTCAATCAGACAAAATGACAGATATAGAAGATACAATAATGAAAACATCACCACTTTCTATCTAATTAAGAATCTTTGATGTTTTGCAACAAAGGCAATACAATATTTAACAGCAAAGACCAATATACTAGTTACTAGCCTTTTTCCCAGCGGTCTTCCTTAGCATTTTGACCAGCAGAGACGACAACCTCAAAAGGAAGAGTTGCTAAGGATGACCAGTATTCACACATTGAAACTGCTACATCTGCACAGATCCCTACAACAATAAAAGAAATTTACACGAAACTGTAATTCAAATGATATTTGAGCTCAATATCATCTGCTTTAAAATAAAAGACTATGCATAAATTTAATGTATAAGCACATGCTAAACACTTGACACAAACAAACATGAAGCAGCATAAATTGATATAATTCTAATACCAGCATGCGACATCTATGAATGGGGTGCGAGGTGAAAGACAAATTAGTTCTAAAAATCATAACTCTCAGAGCTTTAATAAAATGTTTCTTGACTATGTTGAAAATAATATACAAAAAGCACAAAGATTGGACCAGTGATCTAGAAGAAGAATTTCATTTTCAATGATGAAATAGAAACATTATGTATTAAGTAGATACTGTCACAGAAGCTCAGGAATCATCTTAACCTTGGGCACGCCCTTGAGGCTAAGGTTGTGATAGATACCATATTTTGCAGCTAAGCTCCAGTAATGAGCGAGCCAACACCTCTTAAGAACAGCTTCTTCCTGAAATGAAGATACGGGGAATTTTTTTTTTTAATTTAAAAGACAATGAATAGACTCCTTGCAACAAAGTACAAACCATCTATTTCTGAGACAATATCATTCTTTGTGTCATTGAGCGAAGGGCTTTCAGTTCAGTTTTACCTTCATTAAGTTGTCGTGCAACAGTAGCAATCTCATTTTGGGTGTTCTGATTCAAGCAAGAAAATAAAGCATCAGTAGCAGCAGCCAAAAACTACTTGATAAATTTGGAATAACAATATGATATAGGATACGCATAGAGGGACATACTTCCAGTTCAGATTGAAGGGATGCAATTTCCTTATTTACACCGTCCTTATTTGGTTTTGCATCCTTAAGAGCAGCCTGTGGAAAAGAAAATACTTTGACTGTAATTTTTCTCCAAAACAAAGACAAAAGAAAAATGCAGGCTATATGCTATTATCAGCAGAAAAATCCATTGATCCCCATAGTTCAAAACTTCAAATCATGACCCAAAGTTTGAAGATTTTCCACTTGTATCATGATGTCAAACAAATCTAAGCTTCCCCCTCAAAAACAGTACAGAGCAAGATTGAAGCTAAATGTAAATTAAGCCCAAATCATTTACATAACAGAATGTAGAGCTTCCTCTATTACCTCTCTCTGTCGCAATGCAGCTTCCTTTCTGTAGATGGTAATAAAAGAAGTTATAAAAACAATACAGAATTAAGAAGAGACACGTATAGGTAAGTTAAACTGCATCTTACCTGCTCAATAGTTTAGCTTCCAAGGATACCTCTTCTCCAAGAACAGCAACCTAAAATCACACAATAAGCAACAAAGTTAATGTTGATTTACATAAATTAATAATACTTCAGAATTGACCATAAATAAAATATTTATGTACACCAGTAAGTGAGCACACACACAAATCTTACAATTTTAGAAAAATCAATTACCTGTTTCTCAAGCTCCTTCACTCTGGCCACTGCTTCCTCACATCTTTCTTCCTCAAGTCTGAGCTGTAAAGCATATGCAGGAATATTCGTACTCATATAAGTGATATAACACATACTGATAAAATTAAACTTGAAGAAAATATGGAACCTTGTTTAGGATATTGTCATTTTCTTCTTGTAGCACATCAAGCTGTAGAAAATGCAGGATAAATCAACAACAGTTGCCAAAAATAGAAACTAAAAAGTATTCAATTCCGTGTCTTTGAATGACACATTTTTTATTGGTGTATTAAATCACTTGTATATAATTTGAAGTGCAAATAACATACTTCATCACGAATTGCAGAAGCTTCGGGATGATCTTCACTGTCTTTCGAGTTGAAATGTCTGCCATTCATGAATACACTTCAATCGCAGTTTCTTACAACACATAAAGAATAATTTATTTATTGGTTTATTTCATACCTTTTGTCTCTATGAAGATTTTTCGGTGGATCAATTGGCGGTAAAGAAATCGCGGTCCTCAACGGCTGCAGCTTATTTGGAGGCACAGTCGCCGCCGTACGAAGAGACATGGACGGCCCTCCAGCTGACGTTCATCGAAGCGACACCAGTTCGTCAACTAAGTTCCTACCTAGATAAACATAATTATAATACAATCCAATTAACTTAAAATTTACTTTTAAAAAAGTTTAAAAAATCAATAATTCACTCAATAAATGTAGCACATTGTCGTATAGTTACCGCAGGTGAAGAAGATCTATTGATTCTTGCAGACATAGCAGACGGTTTAGCATTAGAACCACTCGTGGTAGTAGCATTTGAGCTACCGTTAACATTTCTCGAACGAGAAAATGCCAGAATAGGAGGAGCACTGTAACGGCAGTCTAGATCACCGCCGTCATCTTCAACCGTTTGAGAAGCCATGACTTGAGCGAGCCGTTGAGCCGCTGCTTTAGCCGCGACATTCTGATTCCGCTTGATAGTAGACATTCCTGAAACCGACGAAGATCGAGCGTCGTGGTGCCGCGCGGAGAACATTGCAGGAGAAGAAGAGCCAGTGTTGGTGCTTTCTGATTCGCTCCTTCATGGCCGCGCGTAAACTGGACTGTCGGTTCGACTCCGGTCCATTTTTAAGTCAGTAAATGTGAGAGGGGCAGGAGTCGTGGCCTAGAATCTAGCTCTGCAATTGAGTGATGGGCCTAGATCTTCTACAATAAGAGTAAGACACAAGTCACTACGTTCTGTACAATGTTGGAGACTTGGAGATACTGGCGGACATTCTTTCTCCCCTCGCTGGTTCGTACAGTTGAGCAGTTTTTGGATATTATTATCCGGGCTTCTGTAAAGGGTGTAAGTGAGTCAAGCGTGTGAGTTATTCAATTTAATTAGGTAGATATTTGAATTTAATTAGATAATAATTAAGTTGAGATTGAATTTAAATAATTTGAGTTAACGTTTTTAGTTAAGTTTGAATATAATAATTCCTGAATCGTTAGATTAGTAAGTTTAATTAAATATTTTATTAAATCAAATCAAATAAAAAAAAAAACCTTGATCCAGAGTCAAATTCAAAATTTAAATTTTTAAATCAAGTCAAATTTAAATAATTTATTATTTACCTCTGACTTGATTTGATTACAACCATAAACTTTAGCGGTATTTATATTAATTTATGAAAATTGTGTACAATTAATTAATTAAATTATGTTTTTTTGTAATGAATTTTATAAATTAACCAATTTAATATGTGTTCTTCCTAAAGAGTTGTCTATACTAAAAGTACAGACCTTATATCTAGCAGATATTCAGTGAGTAAAAGTGTAAAACAGATCTTAGCAAGTAAATTCGGTGAGTGACTATTACTCATAAAAATAAAATTTTTGTTATAAATTAATGTGACCTTATTATATAATTATGTTATGAGAATTTTAATTGATAATAATATCATATTATCATATTTTGTAAAAAAAAAAGTATTTTTAATCCTATTCAAAATATTAAAAAAAAATCTTTTGAAATATTAAAAAATACATTTGAAACATTCTTTTTCTTTTTGTTTCCCCCTTAGTGCAAGAATATAAAATTAAGTTATATCACAAACTTGAATATATAGTTAGTTGTATTTATATAAAAAATATTTTTTTAATTAATAAATAACACATTATTGACTACATTGATGATTTCGAATCCAATTTTATAAACATAAAATCGGGGGTCATAAAATAGAACATAATGAAGATATAAATAAGATTTTCACTTGAGTGCAAACACACCCGCACACTTCAAACCTTACAACTACAAGTGAACCGAATCAAAGCTAGAACTTTATACAAAAGAGTTTTTCTAAATCTGGACACCGCAACTCGATTTCGCTTTGTATCGACCACCTTATCATAGTTTTCCAGACAGCTCATCTTCAAAGCTCTGTTCTCATCCATCAGCCTGTCGATTTCATAACCGAGTTCTTTAATCAACGCTCTCTTGTCATCGTTCCTCCTTATCAGCTCCGCCTGCTCTCGCAAATTATCCTCCACTAGTTTCGATACCTTCCTATTCAGTTCATACCTCATCTCCTTTCTATCCAAGAAACTACATTCAACAAAATTGACTCTCTTATTCACATCTTTGTTCAAATTTTTATCGACAGGTTCTTCAATTTGAGTCTCTTCAACGCTAATCTTTTTGTGACAGTTTTGGAGATGTTGAGCTAATTGGGTAAAGGAATTGGGTGAAGACAAAAATTTGCGATGGCCGGTGCGAAGGGATTCGGATTTAAGCTTATCATAATTTTCAGCTAAAGAACGATAGGATTTATGCAAGTCTTCCAACATCTCAACAAGTTCAGGTCTCTTCTGGTAGTACATCTCAGCTCTCTTAGAGAATGAATCTCCATCGTCTTGCATTATGGTAAGCATGGCCTTTGTCTTCTTATCCAAATCTGCACATTAATTATTCGTTCCAGATACATATTGCTTCAGTCCAGAAAAATTTACAATATGTTGAAGCTAACAAAAACCTTCTGTTTAAAAAAATTTCTAAAAAAGTTCGTGGTAGAGATAATGAGTGATAACTGATAAGACAGTACATCATCACAAGTAAGATTGTTCTTTATACTTCAAAAAGGAAAGAATTTCAAAAGAGACAAAATTCTTAAAATTGCATGCAACGTGCTATCAATATAATCCATGCGAAACAATCGTATTAAAATTAATACAATACAACCCAAATCCATACCTGAAAGAGTGGTTTGAAGCCATGGAGACTTGTGGGAATTAGAATTAAAGCGATCCCACAAGCGCCATGAAAAAGACGCACCCCGGTCCTCTTCTTTATCGTTGTGATCATGATCAGTTGAAGCCGCCATAGCTTCTCTTAATTTCTCACTCTCTGCATCCATGTCTCGTAAAATAAGAGAATATAGTTGCAGAGTTGAAGAACACCGACTGGGTTTTGAATTCTTATTTCTCACTCTTACGTAATCCTAAATCCCCTTAACTCTCGGATATCGCACCGACGAAATTTAATGTCTTTCAGACTCTATAAACATATATCCTTCGCCATCACAATCACATTAATTCCTATGGGATGTGCTAATTAATATTTGGTTTTATTTATGTATTTTCGGGTTACGACTCTGATTGAACGAGAATTTTTACTTTCGAATAGATTTTCTAATTTTAATACTTTAGCTATACGGTACGTTAGTTAGTTGCGCAGTTCAAGTAAATTAATAAACTCACTCAACAAATCATGTGTTAAGAAAGAGGTCAATATATATGATATACCAAAGTCATCTTCAACTTTACTTCATCTATTTTCTTTATATATATATATATATATATGGGGTTAAAATCAGAAAAAAGAAAAATTCATAAAATCTTTAAAAGAATATAACGAATTCAATATTAAGAAAATAGATTGGATAAATGTTGAGTAATTTCTAGACTTTGGATCCCTAATAATGATATATTAGTATTATATTACTTTACATATTAATTTTAATTTATTGAAATACTATTTTCAAGAAGCTATATTGCCTCATCACTTAATTTTAAAATACAAGTTCAGATTTTTAATTCCAATCATAAATATTTTATTACAAGAGAAATTAAAATTAAAAATATTGAATTAATTACTTAAAATAGTTTGGTTAAATTATAAAATAATTATAATTGTGCACTTTTTCAATCATATAATAATTAGAAAACGACTTTCATAGAGTTCTTTGCACTCAAAACTTCACACTCACATCACACCTAAAAATTAATTCTAATCAAGGTCAAATAGTATTTTCCATGGCTATCAACGGGAAAGATTCTGTTTGCGTCGAGACATTAATGCTGTGTACAGCAAGAACAATGGAGTAACAAAAGCCTGGGAATAAAAACAAATTCCAACTGCCATGTCTTTTTTCCCAGCCTTTTTAAGCCAATTTAGCACCTCAACCTTTTCCACTTTTGGTATACTTAGTTTAGTGGCTCCCTTGACAAATTGCCAGACATGCAATGATTAGTACTATTAAAGTTGATTCGGGTATTAATTTTTTTCTCTTATTTTAATCCCTAGATAAATCAGAAAAACTGTGTCACAATAGATTAGTAAATCGACAGATTAAGCTTTAGGGTTAGACCAAATGAAACAGGGAATGAAAAGGTTGAAATAGTCAGAGTGTTTAAGCTCAATCGAGAGCACCAGTTAGCTAGTTAGACTGTAAGATTTCCTCGACCACCAGTCTCAACTTGCTACTTTCTTATCATGTCCTTTTCAGGTCCACTTTCCTATGCAACTTATCAAACTCAATTATATGAATTACCAACCGACGCAGTTTCTAGGAGCCTCGGTTTCACATGTTTTAATATCGCTTTTTACACATTGGATGTCACATTTAATGATCATCCCATGTTTACAATCACCTGTAAATTTAATTGGCAAAATGGAAATCTTCTTATAACTTGCCCCACAAAATGTGAAACTTTTGACGGAAAGACACCCCCAAGAATAGCACCCTCCACTAATTCTTTTGTCAAAAGACTTAGCCTTTAATGCAAGATTTTTAGACTTCCAGAGCATCTTCTTTCTATGCTTTATGCTTACGCCATATCCAAATAATTTCAATACTCTTCTCCATCATAATGGAAATGAAAAGGCAACTGGCCAAAACGGGTAGAGGAATGTGACATGAAATTGAAAGCCAATCAACCTCTGTTCTAACCTGAACCTACCCAACCTTGACCTGATAGTTCACTTTTCCACCTTTAAATTCCACTAGAGTTAATCTTTTATCAGGTCTTAATTTTATCAGCAAAGGGATGGTTAGAGTAAATGATTGTATTATGGTTTAATAGCAAAATCTTGCTCATTGGCCCTCCGATAAAGCAAAGCTGAGGCCTCCACCCTGTATATAGTATTACTATCAATGGTAAGGGAGAGAAAATGATGGGTCAAAATCCAAATACAATCATCATGAGTGCAAAATAAAAACTGAGAAGAAGAAAATTATCTCACCAGCCCGGATGTACAACAAATCTTCCTGTGGATAGAGCCCAATTCACCTGTTCAAAACAATTGATTGCATAATTGTAAGATATAAAAGTAGAAATTTACATTCCAGCCAAAAAATTAATAGTTCTTTTATTATGAAAAAGAAGGCATTTTCCATATTATTATTTGAACAAATTTTAGAATTCTGTTAAAAAAATCAAAGTTGTGCATAAAACAATTTTCTCCAGATATACATAATACAATAAAAATTCCGCATGTTGCAGATTGCTAAGAATCTCTTTGTTTAGAAAGTCAAATTAAACAAGTCCTAATACAGTGGTAGTGGTTAGGAGAATGGAGAACAGAGAACAGACCACAAAAGTACCTTATCAGTTCCAAGGGAATTGGCAACTACATGAGTAACCTGTTCATCTATTTGTTTTGTGCATACAGCACCAAACTGTTCAGCTGTCTGCCACAATGGATGTAGATGAGGATTGGCTTCTCCAACTGGAAACACCCTACTAAATACTATACGACAACCAGCCAAAATCTTTCTTTGCTCTGTTGCAAGGATATTTCTAACATCCACATCATCTAAAGCTTGATGGGAGAAAAAGATTTTGTGTAATCTCTCGATAACCTATTTAAAGCAAACAATATGGATGATGAGCAAGGAGAATTATTTGTAGACTATGAAATTAATACAAATGCTGCCTCACCGCTAAAGAAGAAGCCAAAGTCCCATCTTCTGGTCTCTCATCATGGTCAATCTCAAGAAGAGAAGGACCTAGAAGCCCAAACTGCCGCCTACTACAAGGAAAATAAGTATACCTGCAACATATACAATTAGATGGGTATGCGAAAGCAAAGAAAGATTCAATTAAATCAAACTACAAAAAGGGAGAGGGCAGAACTAAAATCGAATGACAATTACCTTTCCACGACTATCAAATTCAGTTTGTTATGTGGCCATACCCTAACAGAATCATCAATAATCACAACAGCAGATTCCATACCCAGAACCCCTTCCAGATCCTTACTCTTAGGTACCCTCTCATCACCATCAAAAGGATCCCCATCATCACCCCTAGAGATAACTCGTCCAGCAAACAATACTCCTGTAGGATCAAGCACCTTTGCCATCTCTGTAGCATAAAGCTTGTTCCCCATTGTGTAAAGATGTAGCTCAAATAGCTTACTAGCTCTCTCCAAAAAGGTCCAGATCCCAGGCCTCAATTTAGTCCACATTCCCATATGAGGAAAGCAGAACAGATGTCTCTGTGGTTTTTCACGATCCTGTTCCTCTTTCTTTCTCAATATCTCATCATGCACCGGGTCTACTTCATTGAACTGAAGATAAGCATAAATCAAATAAGGAATAAATACATTTTTCTGAATAGAAGCGATAAACAAGGAAAAAGAACAAGAAATCCTCCATGTACCAGCTGCTTACTTTTGCTGAATTTAAAAGAGTATGATCTAGATCCAAGACAAGGCAGAGCTTGTGTGCAGCAAACATTTTCTTCTGTTCTTCTATTCTCCGTGCCCTCTCTCTTTGAATAGCAGCTTTTTGCTGGTCATCATATCCTTCAAAAAGATGTTCAACATCTCCCCAAGTGTTCTGGGAGTGGGGACCTACCGACCCTCCTTCAGGACCTGAAGCAGTTCCAGCTTGCTTGTCATCATGATTAGAAACTATAGCTTTCATGTCTGATTCCAATTTAGTCTGTCCTGGTTGAACTGGAAGATTCTGGGGAACCATTGGTTGATTTGTTAATGGTTGGGAAACAGACATGAAGTCAGCAATATCCTTCAAACTCTTCGTGAATAGCAGGGCAATATCCGGTGCCGGTTGAGAATGCACGAATTTTGCTTCTGCTTGACCCTGTTGCTTTTGGAAATTCAAATTGTCTTTACTTCCTTGGATACTTGGAGTAAAAGATCCATCCATTTTGGATTGCTCAGGTACCAAGCTCCCACTCCTTTGAAGTGTATTTCCGTGCAGAAAGCGTCTGGGGTCACGGGGTTTCATGCGGACTTTTCCTAAGTCATCCTACAAGGCCCATATATTATTCTAGATGCACAAGAAATTTATTCGAAGATGCTTATAAAACAGAGATCTCATTGAAACAGCCAAAAAGTTGAATTCTTACTACAATATAGCAATATTCATCTGATTATATCAAACAAGTATCATTTTGCATTCTCAAAAAATAATAATATAAATAGGTACTAACCATTGGAACTGCTTGAGAAGGAACCTTAAGTGCTCCCATTGGTTCTGGCAAATTGCCTGAGGGTGCAACATTTAGCGGGGAAACTGCTCCCATGCTTGAACTTGAACTTGAACTTGGAGGATGCATTGTATTTACTGCAGTATTGTTAGACTTCAGTTGGGCTTCTGCTGCTAATTTTTGTTGTTGTCCCATCTTAAGTATATTTAGCAACACGGTTGGATTAACTGCAATATCTTTCAATAAAGCGGGTAAGGAAACTGCAGCACTGGGAATTGTCACTGGTAACAGCTCAGTTCCACTAACGACTACATTGGGGACACCACTAGTAGCAACCAGCGAACTACCTCCATTATCCAAGTTCCTGGGATTGGATTCTGCAGAATCTACCAACTGATTTCTGTTCCCAAGCTGCGGTCCATTCATATCAGTATCCTCCAACCAGCCACCACTCCCAGATACAGTTTTCTCACCCCTAACAGCACCTGAATTTTCAAATCCATTCCTTTGCTTTTTTAGCACAGAACCATCCAAAGTAGGCTCCTCCACAGCCTTTTGCTTTCGTGAACTTGTTACTCCCCCAACAGGTTCGACTTTAGGAGCATTAAGCACCATGGGCCCTGGCTGATGGTTCAGATCCAAAGCGTCAGGATTGGCAAACCGAAGTCTAGGGTCTCTGCTTTTTACAGGTGCTTTTACCGCTGGGTTAGATTTCACTACAGGATTAGACACAGAATTCATAGGTGCAAGATTAGTAGCAGAAATCAATCCTTGTGCATTAGAATTGGCAATGTGTTGAGAAGAAACAGCTTGCTGGCCCAAAATAGGAGGATTAACGGGTTTTAATTTATCAACAACGGCAGCACTAGAAATCTCCCCACCAGTATCATCACCTCCATCACCAGACTCTTCAGAAGGGGTTGGGCTTGGGAGCCTATCATTCAAAAAGAAGGAACTACGGCCAAATTTTTGTTGATAGGAAGAAACAGCTCTGAGGGCATCAGTTTCATAGTGAAGAATTTTATCATTTTCAGTGTCATGAGCCACCTTTGCTGCAAGTGACCCTGATTTAACCATGCCATCCCCAACACTCAATGTTCTCTGAATAGGTATAGAAGGTGTTGTTTCTCGTGTCGGTGATGGAAGGCTGTCTTCATCATGGACCTTGTGAAGGTCAAGCAGCGGGAGCGAAATTCCTCTACTTCTATAACCAGATACTGCTGGTTTTAAAGCTTCCAATGGCTTATTGTACACCAAAGAATCAGCTGGCGAAGGAAACTTACATTCAGAAGTCAGATCATTGGCAACATTTTCATCTAACGCATTATAATCCTTCCTATTCCCCCCATTTACAGCCTGCATGTCTTCCTCTTTATCAATTACTCCAGCACCCAGAGGCACTACCATAGTTTCTATCTGTTAAAACAACATATTCAAATTTTCAGAACCATTAAACAATCTTCCCTCTAAACCAACAACTGAAAAATTAAGAATTTTCTAAACTACTGCAGTCAGAAATACACCTCTTTTAATTGTTCAGAGTAAAAAAGAGGAGGATCATAGCTCTTTATGACAAAAAGTAGCCTGCAGCAAAAATGCAACAAAAGAGAAAATAAACAATCTGATGGCTAAGAAAGAACGTTCGAAGGAGAAAACAAAATAACGAGTATGGTAAAATTGGGACCTTGACAAAATGTCTTTATTCTGTTCTTTCAAAACATAATTCATGGAGCAGAATACCTGCAAACAAACAATCATTTTTAAAATGCTATATTTTTTTACAAACTAACATTGTATATGAACAAATAATATAAATCAATTATATCGAAGTTAACTTTGAAATGTTAGTGCCTTACAGAATGAACGGATTGAACTGCTGAAAATGCTAGTCGAATGAGAGCCTCCTTTAGGGGAACATTATTTTCATTACCCACCTCCCGCAAGCTCTCCAAAGTATTCTGAAGTTTTGAACAAACTCCGTGAAATGATCTACAACACAAAAACCAACTAAAAATAAATTTCCAAGACCCTAAATTTTGTCAAAAAGTTCATCAACAACTATCAATTCACTCCACTTACTTATCAGCATCTACAACATTAACAACACTCTCCAAAGCTTCCATAATTGAGTCCACATTAACTGATTTCACTTCTTCTTTCACTAGCTCAGTAACTTTCTCGCTCGACTCAGATTCCAAATCAATCTCACCTTCCTCCAGCTCACCTTCCTCCCTCTCAATCTCGTCACCGCTATCATCAATCAAAACCTTTTCCACCTCCTTCTTTCCATCTTTACTACCACCACTGCTATTGACAGATGCCACCGATGATGACGGGGACGATCGTTTTGATAAGTCGTCTTGCTCAACATCCATAACAAAAATCTCATTGAGAGGTTTATTCTGCACAGCCTGCGCCCACGCAAGATTATGCAGACCAGGCCCATATCCACGACATATTGTCGGATACTTATTGTAGTTATTATACAGATCCCTCATCGTCCAAACCCTAGCTGCTGCTTCACCTTTAGGCTTTGGTTCTTTAATAGAATTAACTTCGTTTTGTTTAATATTAAAATCCGCTTCACTGATCTCTTCAACCGACGCCGTATCAGAAATTTCACCTTCTTCTACATCCTTGCCCATCTCCAAACTCAATTTTTATTAAATCATTCAACAACTCAGCCAGAGCCGCAAGCATAAAAATATGCCAGATCAAAATCAACTATCGCAGATATACAAATCAAAACCTCTGACTCACAAATCATACAGAACAAATATGTCAACAGATTGATTAAGAGTTATCCTTTCCTTTTCACTAAGATTTGTGATCTTCGACCAAAAGTTATAAAAGAAAATGAATTTCAATCTCGAGTTTAATCTCAATTCCTTAATCTCAGATTCAGATCTGCTCAGATCTGTTTCGAGTAACAGTTTATTTACAAGAAAATAATATTGTTTTCTCAAGAAAGTAAATGCAGGAAAGAAAATAAACACAAACTCGTTCAAATGGTATACAACGCTTTTGAGAGAAGATGGGAAGCGCATGGGAGTTTTATAAGGGAGGGATCGAATCTTGTACAATCGCTGGATTTTAAATCCGAACCGTACACGTCACCAATCCGCGGAAGGAAAATATTTAATTTTGGTGGACTTTAACGTGTGACGCAACTGCGAATAGTAGTATAGTGGTGAGAAGGAGCGAGAGAAGTCATTGTTGAGCAGGAATTGATATGTCGTTAATTTGGATGGGTGAATCAGGATCGTACAATTCTTCTACTAAGAGAAAGAGGAAATACCATCGTAAAAGGAAGAAACAAATTAGGGAATACACGAAAATACCCACATTTTCTATCCAATTTATCAAAATAACCACATTGAAAAAATGTTAACGAAAATATCCAAAATTTTGTTTTTTTGAACGATTTTACCCATGTTCGAAAGTGCACTTTCGAACATAGACACTTTCGCACATGATA
>JAVXUL010109765.1:0-18390 GCA_035590515.1 Trichilia minutiflora
TTGAATAGAAAGTTGGGGATTTGATCAATAGGATTAGGGGGTTTCAAGAACTCAGATTTCTTGGGGTTTCCGTATCAATTACTCTCCACTTTCCCTCATTATTATAGGTATCATATCACATTTAACACTCATTATCCACCATTATAATAGGTGTTATGGGAAGGTAGGGAGTCTTTCACATTTAACATCCATTATCTATCATTATTATAGGTATTATGAAATGTAGGAAGTCTTTCACATTATACATCCACTTACCTTTATTCATTACGAGTGTTATGGGAAGATAGAGAGTTCTAATAACTCTCCACTCTCCTATGTTTTACAATTTATGTAAAAAAATTTCAACCATTACATTATTCTCCTCCAAAAGTCAAAAATAAGGATCAAGGCTTTATTTAGTATTATTATATTCGCTATGTGAAACAATTTTATCAACATTACAACAACACTGCTAACAAATTACATATGCAAATAAGAAAATATGTGAAACAATTTTGAGTTATCTAACAATCCCTCCCTTAAGCTGAAAGTTTGTCAACATTTAGGTCATATAAATTCTCCAACTTGCAAATACTGAGCAGCTTCTTTAGCTTCAAAAATGTAGCCAACTTAAGATATTTAGTAAGTATATTAGCAATTTGATCTTCACTTCTGCAATGGATAAGATTAATGACTCTTTCCTTTGTGAGGTGAGGTCCCTTAAAAAAATGACATTTTACATCTATATGCTTCTTTCTTCCATGTAAAATATGTTTTTTTAGAGAATTTTATTGTCCAACTATTGTCACAGTAAATTATAGTAACTCCTACTTATTTAAAATGTAACGCTTTAAGAATTTTTCTCAGTTAAATAGCTAGACAAACTAAGCTGTTGCAACAACAAATTCGACTTCTATAATTACCAATGTTATAATTGATTGCTTCTCAGATAACCATGAAATAGTTCATGTGTCTATCATAAAAACATAGTCTGAATTACTTTTTTTTATCATTTTAATCTCTTACTTAGTTACTGTCAGAAAATCCTAATAAATATGACCTTTTACCTTTCTATAAAACAACCCAAATTTTTTACTTCATTGTAAGTAACAAAAGATTCTTTTTAAGGATGGCAGAAATATTTGAATTTGCCCCCACTAAAAAAATTCTGATAATTTAGATCCAAAAAATCCGTATCAAACGAGAGAAAAAGTATGGATCCGAGTTCAATTTTTTTTCACCTGCACCTAAATCCTAGCCAGACCCAGATTTCACAAAACCCGAACAAAGCTCATTTGCACTATATAAAGGAACCCTAAATTTTATTCTTACACAAATCTACCCTTCTTTCTCATGTCGTTTCCACCATTAATGTTTTCTTTGGCTTGCCTTGTTATCGCGATCTCTTCACCGTCACCTCTCTAGCATTAGTCACTACCTAAGTTACCTCTATCGCACCAATATTGCTTGTCGACAATTCATCATTACCAAGTTGATCCCCTAACCGTCAAGTCGTCAGCTTTGCTAGCACTTGCATGCTATCGCCACCACCATCACATCGTCACCATCATCATTGTCACTCGCACTAAAACATAATCACTAACCAAAATTTTTTCAGTTATTTGTTTTGTGGGTTTGTGTAATTTATCAATTATTAGTTTTTCAGTTGTTGATTCTGTGAGTTTGTGTAGTTTTATCAGTTGTTAGTTTTTCAGTTCTTGATTTTGATTTCCTTTGTGGGAGTACAAGAATTTCAGCTTCAAGTTTGAGGATCATTAAATTGAGCGATTGTGGATTGAATTAAAGCGAAAAAAATTTGACATTTAATGTGAATAATTAATTTTGAAGTTCTAGCATCCAGCCATATTCTGGCGAACAGCTACCAGGCAGAAGTTTGGTATTATAATGGTTGCTGCAGTGCCAGCCACCATTCCTCCTTTTGGTTTTAGACGTTACAGCAGCAAATTCCTTTGCTGCAGTGCCGCCACATAATTCTCTTCATTTTTTGAGCTTTTTCGCTATTTATAAAAGGAAAATTTGTTGGGACTTCAAAGAGAGCCACCCAATATATCTAAATAATCGAAAAAACTTAAAAAATATGAAAATTAATTAAGTACAAAATAATAAATTAGAAAGATAGAAGGAGGATTTCGATGAGAGTTTTTCTTTCTCACTCTAATTTTATTATTTTTTTCATTTGTAAACTAAAAAATTTATGATTTATATTGTATTTATTCTAATTTTTATACTAGAATGATCTTGCAAAGTATTGATTTAATTTATATCTTGTAGATTATTTACTTACTTAATTCATTCATTCATTTTTTTCAATGATTTATTTATACTAATCTATGTTAATTTCTTTGATTTTTTTCTTGAGTTAGTTGATATCAAACTTAGTATTAGGTATTTAAGAGAGGTAATTCTAGAATAAAAATTGATTAATGTAACCTAGCTCATTAATGAGTTGATTAAATTTTTAATACCTCTAAAAACTAATTATGAGAATCAATATTTTAAAAGAATTATTAAATCTTGATTTTAGATAGGTTTGATTTTCAGATAGCTAGTTGATTGTATTATGAGTCTCGTCTTATAAACTAAAAAAAAATTGAATAATAAATAGGAAAGTTTTATTGCCTATTTTCTTAACTCTTTACGTTTGAATTTATTTATATTATTTGTGCTTAATGCTTCTACTTCGTTAGCCACAAATCTAAATGATAATAAATCAAGATTTAACCTCGAAAGGGTTAATCTTACATTGGAATGAAATAATATCACTATGAACCCTTATGGTTGGGTATTTGTGTATCAAATGAAAATGAAAGCAAAAAACTTTTAATTTGCGTATTGCAACAGCACAATGTCTAAGTTATAATATAAGAAAATTTTGTAATTTCTTGAATATCGATTCCATGGAGAAAATTTTGAAATCTAATTCAGTACTATGTATGAATTAGGACCAATTTTATCTAAATGATTAAAATTAAAGTTTAATAACTAACTAATATATACTAAAAACCATTTCCAAATAAAAGGGTGGCCAAATAAATTCGAGAACCAATTAATTTTTTATGTATTTTGATAAATTGACTTAAGTGCTTCCACTATAAACTAATAGCAAGATCAATTAAATCCCGTTCAATTTTATTTATAAGACACACTACTCGTATCATGATTACCTCTTTTAAGTGTCAAACCACCATATTTTAATAATTAATTTTAATATTTTTATATAAAATCAATTGCCCAAAATGCATTTAGTGTTGATTGCTTAAGTCCTCTCAAATGATTATACCTTTTTCACTTATAATTTATTTAACTCATTTAATCTTATATCCAATTAGTGTTACATTTTTTAAGTGTAAAACATTGAATCTAATATCATTCAATCTTTGCCAAGAGATAAAAAGTATTAAAACCAAAATTACATAAATAAATAAATTGAATCTATATATAAATAAGGCATTATTTCATGATTTTCATATGATTGCATCAATGTCCAAAATATATGTTTAACTTAGCATTTCTACTAAGTCAAACATCATACTATGCTCACAATCCATTAATATAAGGTATAGAAAAAGCTAAGAAATATAACCGAAATCTTGGGATAAAGATTTTATCTCTTCCCCTCTTCTTCTTTTACTAGGGGGTAAAATTATTATTTCGGAACAAAATTATTATTTTAAGGACAAAATTATTATTTCTCATCCCTTTTTACGTTTCGACTTATGTTTCGCTATCCGTCTTCATAACAGGCTTTATTTCTCATCCCGACTTATTTTTCGAGATTTTTAGCCCCCTTGCGAAGTACCCTGTATCATAAATTTTCATTTTTGTCTATTTTTAACTGTTTTTTACTCGATTTTTCATAAAAAAAACATCATAACTTCATTGTTCTTTATCCAAATTGAGTATTGTTTACGGCGTTGAACTCTACAGATTGCATTATTTACTTCAATATCCTTGACATTTAAGTCAAAGAAAATGTATCCCAAAGCTTATCAATGAAGCTTCCTAATAATAAAATACAAAATATTAATTTTGTCTACATTTTTCAATTTTATGACAACCAAGTCCTAAGTTTGGTCAAACTTGTTTTGCTTAAATTTCTTTTAATTTTATTTTTACTTTTAATTATCAATTAAATAATGTAACATATTCTAAGTTACTTTCGGGTCAATTAATGAAGTTCTCAGGCTTGTTAAACTATTTGACGTATAAACTATTTATATTTTTTGACCTAATATTATCTTCGAGAATGTTAACTCTCTTATGAATAATATTTACTCTTTTTAATAGTAAGAATGAGTATAAGTTATGGGTTATGATCTCTTGAGTTCACTGTGATATTAGTTATAAATTAAAATCAATCTTATCAAACCCATTTCGAACCATTCAAATACTCAACTTTGATTAACATCTAATAATATATCATAATCCTTAAATTACAATGAAAAAAGACTTCATTGAATCTTTTATCAATGATTATAAGTTTCATGTGGATAAATTTTTTTCATTTGTCTAATACTACTAAGTTAGGGTTTACGAATGTCAAAAATCCTAAACTCAATTTTCACTTCTGCTAATGGTCATCATACTTTATACTCTTTACCAAGAAATTATTTTGTGTAACTATAAAGTATTTTAGTCAAAGACTTTGGTTTTAGGCATTTATCAATGTCCGACTGAAAATTCAAATCTAGACCGACTCAACGGAACCTCGAAATACTTTATATCGAGTCAACAGATTTCGTATTGATAATAATTCATATTTTGATATAAATTTACATGATCAAACTGGCTTTAATGTGTGAGACGTGATTAGTCTCGCATTTATATATTATATAAATCATGTGCATTTATACCGAATAACGATAATTATGTCTCAAATCGAAAGAGTACTTCGTACACTATTACAATTATATGATGAATCATTAATAATATAGTTCCATGTGATTGATCATAGTTTTGATATTATGAATCATATGAAGTCAATGAAAACTCTCATTCTAATTAATCAAGCCAATGGATCCCATCTTAATTATCATCCAAATTCTTATATAAATAACGCATAATCAAATCAGTTTTATCATACAGGACATAGTTACTCTCGTATTTATATACCATATGAATTATAATTACACTGCAATGTCTCAAGTTGAAAAATTATATTGTATATTAGTATAATCATACGTTAAATCATTGACTACATGTATATTATATGATTTATAATTCTTTGGTCACATTTAAAAAATAGTTTTCTAACTATTAATCTATATTAATGTTCTTATGATATGACTCTTATTGTTACTCGTATTAAGAAGATATTCAGTATGTATACTAGTCAATATTATTGTCCAATCAATACAGCTTATATAGGGAATATTTTTGATAAATTTATTTAATGCTTAAATGAATTATTTATACAATTCATATATATATACTTTATTTAATTAAATAACATAATAAAGGAAGCAACTTACATATATGAATAAAACACTCTTTCTTTTATTATTAATAAAAAAATAATACAAGATTATACATTCTAAAATCGATAACATAAATAATTTTTAAGACATACATTAACAATATCTTCTCAATAATGGCAACATTGTCTATCTTTTCAACATAGAATCGCCTATTGTTAGCTATTCCTTTGGTTCTTGAAAAATAGCTGGTGAAAAATTCTCCATCTTTCATTTGTAGATTTTCAAAATCACCTTCTCAAGACTAGTATTTGTGAACATTTCACTCTAGAAGAGACTTAATATTTTTTCTTCATTTAATCCCAAATATCTTTGAAAGTTTTATTTACTAAGAATAGTTTTTAGGATAAATTGATCAATAAACTAAAACAAGTAATTATTTACCTTTAAATCATTCAATTTCAATCCATCCAACTCCTTTTGTCTCGCATTTGAGAGTACATCTCCAACTACAAATGCTACCACACCAAGTTCAATAATATGTCAATACTCTTTAGACCTTAAGAGTTTCTCCATCAACTTGCGCTAATATCAAAATGAGATATTGCAAGTTGAACAAAAACCTCAAAAACCATAGATAATTGACACCAAAGTGAAAGAAAGAATATTATAGCTACTTTCTTTTTATCTCATTTTTTCTTTCTCAGTGGCTCTAATACTGTTAGGGGTGATTTGAGGTACGGGCCCTACATATTTAATAACAACCAACCTATGGTTCCTTGGGGCTATCACCCTGTCACCTTAGCCTGTAATGTCCATATCTCTCTTATAAAATCACCATCTCTTTCCCCCACAAGAACTACGTGTGACTTGATCCCCTAACTCTACAAGAAGAAAAAAAAAACAGAAGAAGAAGAGAGAACCAGGAGGAGGAAAAGAAAGGGGGTACGTAGGTAACTTGGGAGAGACCTAAGTCCAGTCACAAACAAACACAAAATACCCTTCAACCACCATGAGCTACTCAATGTTTGGTGTAAGAAAGTTATCAGAGATTTCTTGCATCAACATTTGACGCCGTCTGTGAAAGCTTACAAAAAGTCATTTCCCAGCCGAATCAAAGAAGATAGAAGAATTTCTCTCAATTTTAGAATTTTTTTTCAGCCATCACAGTTATCGTTTTTGCTTATAAATTTTTATCCGACAATTAGGTTAATCTAATTTTTTGGTGAAAGAAAGTTTACTTGTCTATATACAATCTGACCGAACGGATTCTATTAATAATCTTTCTGGTGGAAGTTCTGGTAGATCAATTTTGCTACAAGAATAATCTGGTTTTCTGTTCATTTTGGGAGCTTATGTTTATCAACGATCTCTTCTTCTTCAACCATCGGATTGAATCTAAATTTTGACAGAAGTTTCTTCCATATGTTTTATTTAGTTAAACTGTTCATATTTGAATAATAATTCTCCAATCCAGATTTTGAACTTTCGAAAAATTTCTACTCTGTTTGGTCTGTTTTTTTGGATTACACAGCCTTTCAATTTTATTGATTATCATTTCATTTCATCGTTGGATTGAGACAAAAATTTTTCTACCATATCGTGGAATGTATTTGTTAAGTTTTAATGGCTGAATTGCTGAAAAAATCTGTTAGTGGAGAAATCAGTGTTTGGAACCAGAGGTAACTTGTAATTTGATCATCCAACAAACTCCGAACATTCAAAATCTTATTTCTTTTAATGTAACCGTTAGATCGTTCTGAAATTTGATTGAGATAATTATGAGATTTAGTTTTACGATATGAACGGTGGAGATGGTGTTCTATTACCTTTAGCTTTAGATTTGAGCTATGAATAGAAACTTTTATTTTTGATTTCTCCCCCGATCCAAGGTGATTTTTTTTTAACCCGAAGTGATCCCGTTTGACTCAGAAGCTGTTTCTGCTCATCTCATAGGGCATTTCTATTCATCTGAGAGGGCATTTTGCCTCATCCAGAGGCTGTTTTGCCTCATCTCAAAGGACTTTTCTGCTCATCTCAGAAGGCATTTTTGCTCATCCGGAGACTGTTTCGCCTCATCTCGGAGGTCTCAGCTCTTACCTCGGAGATCTCATCTGCTCATCTCGAAGGACACATCGCCTCATCCCAAAGGTCTCATCTGTGCATCTTAGAGGGTTCATCTCCTCATCCTAAAGGACTTTTCTACTCATCTCGGAGGAATTTTCTGCTCATCCAAAGGTCTTTTCTATCCATCCGGAGGACATTTCTGCTTATCCGGAGGGCATTTTTGCTCATCCCAAAGGTCTCATCGCCTCATCCAAATGACTTTTCTACTCATCTTAGAAGGTTTTTTATCTCATCTCAGAGAGGACTCATCGCCTTATCCCGGAGGTTTCATCGCTTCATTTCAAAGAGGACTCATCGCCTTATCCCAGAGGACTTTTCTGCTCATCTCAAAGGAATTTTCTGCTCATTTAAAGGTCTTTTCTGCTCATCCGAAGGATATTTTTGTTCATCCCAGAGGGCTATTTGCCTTATTCGAAGGATATTTTTGCTCATCCCAGAGGTCTCATCGTCTCATCCGGAGGACTTTTTTGTTCATCCCAGGGGATTTTTCACTTCATCCAGAGGTCATTTCTGCTCATCCCAAAGGTCTTATTGCGTCATTCGGAGGACATTTCTGCTCATCCCAGAAGGCTGTTCGCTTTATCTAGAGGTATTTTTTGCTCATCTCAGAGGACTATTCGCCTCATCCGGAAGACATTCTGCTCATCCAGAGGACAGTTATGCTCATCCCAAAGGTCTCATTGTCTCATCCGGATGACTTTTTTACTCATCTTAGAGGGTTTTTGCCTCATTCAGAGGTCATTTCTGCTCATCCCAGAGGTCTCATCACCTCATCAGGAGGATTTTTTGCCTCATCGCAGAAGTCTCATCACCTCATCCGAATGACTTTTTTCCTCATCCTAGAGGGCTTTTCGTATCATCTAGAGGTCATTTCTGCTTATCTCAGAGGTTTCATCACCTCATCCGGATGACTTTTCTACTCATCTCAGAAGGCTTTTCGTCTCATTTAGAGGTCATTTCTGCTCATCCTGGAGGTCTCATCGCCTCATCCGGAGGACTTTTTTGTTCATCCTAGAGGTCTCATTGCCTCATCCAAAGGACTTTTCTGCTCATTTCGGAGGAATTTTCTACTCATCCAAAGGTCTTTTCTGCTCATTCCAGAGGACATTTTTGTTCATCCCAGAGGCCTCATTGTCTCATCCAAAGGACTTTTCTGCTTATCTTAGAAGAATTTTCTGCTCATCCTAAGGTCTTTTATGCTCATCCAAAGGATATTTTTGTTCATCCCAGAGGGCTATTCGCCTCATCCGGAGGATATTTTTGCTCATCCGGAGGGCATTTTTGCTCATCCCAGAGGTCTCATCGCCTCATCTGAATGGCTTTTCTACTCATCTCAGAGTGTTTTTCGTCTCATCCAGAGGTCATTTTTGCTCATCCCAAAGGTCTCATCGCCTCATCTGGAGGACATTTCTGCTCATCCCAAAAGGCTATTTGCCTCATCTAGAGGTATTTTTTGCTCATCACAGAGGACTTTTCTGCTCATCCTAGAGGGCTATTCTCCTCATTCGGAGGACATTTTTGCTCATCCGGAGGGCATTTCTGCTTATCTTAGAGGTCTCATCGCCTCATCTGGATGACTTTTTTGCTCATCCCAGAAGGTTTTTTACCTCATCCAGAGGTCATTTCTGCTCATCCCAAAGGTCTCATCGTCTCATCCAGAGGATTTTTTGCCTCATCCCAGAGAGCATTTCTGCTCATCTCAAAGGTCTCATCGTCTTATCCGGATGACTTTTCTGCTCATTTCAGAGGGCTTTTTGCCTCATCTAAAGGTCATTTCTGTTCATCCCAGAGGTCTCATTGTCTCATCCGGATGACTTTTCTGCTCATCCCAGAGAGCTTTTCATCTCATCTAGAGCTCATTTCTGCTCATCCCGGAGGTCTCATCGCCTCATCTGGAGGACTTTTTTACTCATCCCAGAAGTCTCATTGTCTCATCCGAAGGACTTTTCTGCTCATTTCGGAGGAATTTTCTGCTCATCCAAAGGTCTTTTTTGCTCATCTCAAAGGGCATTTTACCTCATCTCTGAAGGCTGTTTCGTCTCATCTTGGGGGGCCATCTCACCTCATCCCAGAAGGCTGTTTCTGCTCATCTCGGAGGGCTTATTTTGGAGATATTCTTATCTGTTTCATTGAAAGAAGATTCATACAGGGAAGTTTTTCTAACAATCTTTATTTCTTATTAATTCTAATTATAAATGCTAGCTACTTATTAATTATTTAGCAGCCATTAGAAAAGCTTAAATTCTATTTGCATGGGAATGGCTAGTATATCTACTGTTACTGAACCTAAAAATCATGAATATGTATGTTATTAAAACTGCATGATATTTATTGAACATTATGACTTCTACTATTTTTGATGCACTAATTTTTCCTATTATCCTACATAGACTTTTACAGTGATTTGCTGAAGACCATATGTTGACTATAGAACCACGTCATTCCCGATCATAGATCATATGAGGATATGGGATCACGTCGTCCTTGAGAACATCTTATGCCAACGAGACCTCGTCGTCTCTAAGCTAAGGATATTTGTTGGGCAGTGTGGTGAATAGACAACCTATATACCAATATTTATAGCTTATGAAATCACATCGTTCCAAGATCATATGTATCACGTAGTCCAAGACTGACTACTGGGACCACATCGTCTCTAATTGAAGACCACATGCTCTATGTATGAAACCACATTGTTCCAAAGTCATATGGATCACGTCGTCAGAGGCTGGCTACTAATATCACGTCGTCCCCACTTGAAGAGCACATGCTTTATGTATAGGACCACATCACCCCCGATCCGTGAGCATATACTGCTTATTAGACCTGATCATTCACTACCCGATTTGGACCATGTCGTCCTTGATCTGAAACTTATGTAATTATGCTACTTGTTCGAGCTACTTATTAAAGCTACTGGCTGATTCGGACTTATTCGCTTGATGACAAGCTTACGCACTCGATGATTCTGTGTTATCTCTCTCATAATACCGAGCTTATTCGTTCGATACTAATCTCACAGGCTCGATGATTTTAGGTTATCTTTCTTATAATACCAAACTTATTCGCTCAATGTCGAGCTTACACGCTCGATAATTCTGTGTTATCTCCCTTATGATACCGTGTTTATTCGCTTGATGCCAAGCTTACCGCGCTCGATGATTCTGCATTATCTCTCTCATGATGTCGAGCTTATTCATTCGATACCGAGCTTACTCGCTCGATAATTCTGCGTTATCTCTCCCATGATTCTATGCTCTTTTGTTTGATGATGTTTAGATCCCGTATGGAGCCCCTGCCCCTCTGAGAGTCTCATACAGATTATAATTTTCAATAAAAATAATTTTTTACTAAAAATTAGGAGACTGATGTTGGGGGTGATTTGAGGTGTGAGCCCAACACATTTAATAACAAGCAACCTACGGTTCCTTGGGGTTGTCACTTTGCCACCTTAGCCTATAATGTCCCCATTTCCCTTATAAAATCACCATCTCTTCCCTCCACAAAAACTACATGTGACTTGATCCTCTAACTTCGTAAGAAGAAAAGAAAAAAGAGAAGAAGAAGAGAGAACTAAGAGGAGAAAAAGAAAGGAGGTACATAGATAGATTGAAAGAGACCCAAATCCAATCACAAATAAACAAAAAATACCCTTCAATTATCGTGAGCTACTCAATATTTGATGTAAGAAAATTACCGAAGATTTCTTATATTAAAAGATACTATTGTTACAAATTACAAAGGAGAAAAGAACAATAAACACAATGACAAGAAGCTTTTCTATACTACATTTTTTATTAAACATATAGCCTTATATAAGCAATTACACCATTGTAAAAAGTAAAACAATAGCAACAAATTAAGACCACTAACTAAACCACTACTACTGCACTATAGCCCAACTACAACAAATTACATATACAAATAAGAAAAAACTTGAAACAATTTTGAGTTATCCAACAAATTCATCTTCCTTTTTTTATTTGTAATTATTTTTAAAATGGAAGTCCTCCTAATTTTAAAAATAATTTTACTTAAAAACTTCTGCAACAAATTACGTCACTTTAATTTTAAAAGTGTACGTAAAGAATATAGGATTTTTCGATATTCTCCTCAAGAATAGGGGTAAAATGATAATTTAACCCTAAACAAACTTAAACTTTGGTTACCACGTTACACCGTGTCCGTCACGTTAGTATACCTACCAAATCCCCCCTGTCAAATTAATTTTCTAAGAAATAGAAGCGACAAAGAAATGTTGACGAGAGCCAAATAAATACAACGAAAGCAAACTGCATTTCAATCCTATACGACCCAGAAAGAAATTCTTCATTTTGTTTTTTATTTTAAGGTTCTCAGATATTCTCTGAAGATTGATTCATATGGTGAGTCACTCTGTTTTTCTTTCTTTCTTTCTCGAGAAAATAGAATTTTTTAGAATTTTTTTTCTTCGTTTAATATGTTCGTCCTTATTACAATTTTAGCTAAACTGATTGAGGACGAACTAAAAGGAAGTAGGTGTAAATGGGTAGCTTAGATAGTTCGATTGAACTGACCCAGTTTGAAAATGGTCGGATTCATTTGCAATTTCTTTTTTCTTTTTCTTTTTCTTTTTCTTATGAATCTATTAGGAAGGAAACCTATTGGTGGCTGATGATTTGTATTTTGATATAGGATTAGTATAGATTGAATTGAGGTTATTGACATGCGTAAAAAAATTTGTTATGTTTCCTGTTAGCGTTAGAATTATGAGCATATTCGACTTTGATCAGATTTCCTGTAGTCCTTCGAGAAAATTTTTATTTTTTTTTTTAATTTTGTTTCCATTGAGTAGGTTTGAAGGTCAACTCTATATTAGTGCTGCTATATTGTCTGTGAGGTACTTCAGGTTCAATAATTGCAGTTCTATATGTGTTTAATTTATTCTGGTGTTATAAATTGGCATTTTATGAAGAAGAGGTTGAAAATTTTCCAAGCATGAGCTCATTGTTGACAGAAATATTAAGGGGAAGATTTGAATCAGGGAAATGTAGCATTTATGATCAAATATATAATTTAATAGCTTTAATTGGTTTGTATAATGCTGTTAGCTTTGGAAGTTTTATGTGTCTGCCACACGATCACTTAGTTGTATGTTTAATATGTTTTGCATTTAATGAATTCCTTGTTAGCTCAATTTCTCTCTCTCTCTCTCTCTCTCTCTCTCTCTCTCTCTCTTTTTTGAGTGTGTGTGTGTTGATAGTTCACAAAATTCTACAAGTGCTTATCATAGACAAAGAATTCTGCACATGATTTGCTTTTGTTAATTTATTTAATTAAATATTTATAATCTTCTACTCCTTAGCAGAACAATTATTTATACAGTATCAGTTTATGGGAATCCTTTGTTTATACTGTATTCTGCTTCTTTCATTCTCTTCAGTTTACAAGGTGTGCTCATCTCTTTTGAAGATTCAGATCTCTCTTAAATACATAATTTAAGTGTTTATAATGTCTCAAAATTGAATGACCATTTTGCTTCGCTGCTTAGTCTATCCTTTATGACAATTTTACATTTTGATTAAATCCTTTGCATAATTTCTTCCTTTATTATGTTATTGAGGGTTTATTCTTGCTTGTAGCTTGTTTAAAGAGAGTAGAACTATTTTCATTTTAAAAAGTTGCTGCCATCAGTGAGCTTTATATATATATATATACATATACAGTTGGGGCAATGCTTAATATTAGGTTACTTTGGGGATCAAATGATAAGTTTGATTACAGAAGAAGAGTTGAGACAAGATGAACTAGGCGTGTCAGAATCCATTGGAATAGGGAAATCCTCTATGATCATGGTCATGAACTAATTGAAGATGGCACAAAGATATGGATACATAATCAGATCAAGTTTTGTTTATGTGAACATGCTTAAAATTGCTTCATTTGTTATGTTGTAGGATACTTCAATCATGCAAAGTGCTGTGCTTGCTTTTACCGACAATAAGCTTCTGCCTGTGAGTGCAGTTTTAAATGCTTTGAGAGAGCTTAGGAATGAAGCAGTTGAACAGTGTGATCCTCAAATTATTACCCAAGCATCTTCTCTAAGTACTTTTTCTAATCCTCTGTCATGTTTCGTTTTCTTCATGTTTTAATTCCATTCACTCTTCTATCCGCAATATTGTTGTTTCTCTGTATACTTCATTCTCTCTGTTGTCTCAGTTTTGTTTGTGTACTTGTGGACATGCAAAATCATGTATCTAATGTTTAGATAGCGATGATTGTATTTCTCTGCCAAGCCCTCTTTTAAGCAATATTCCTTTATCATAATACACAATTTATTTATATTTTATGACAATAACTTTTGTCCCTTCTAGATGAATCTTAAACCTCAGTATTATGTGCTGACTTTTTGAGTGTTTTGTGTTTTGGAAACAATATAATTTTGTGGATAAGTTTGCTATAATTTGGGACATATCTCCATATTGTTGCTGTCCAAGCAAATGGAGGGACTTGATCCTTAGAAGCAACTTTATATCCTTTCTATGCTAGAGTAAAACATGGGTCACAATTTCCTTCAATGCAAGGCATGAGACATGACCATTCTATGAAAATTTGAAATGTCTATTGGTGCTTAGGTCATTGCTTGACTCATCTGTTATTGCATTTTTTTCCATGAAACAACAGTTTTATGTGCTAGTGTATGGCAATATGGCTGGAAAATGGAACATAGTGTTTTGATTAACATATATTGTTTTCCATTCAGATTAGCTTATAATACTTTTGCCAATGTCTTTTAACAGGTCAGCTGCCAGTGGAGTTCGCCTCCGTAGACATTGTCATTTCCATCTCTAGCTCACCTGAATTTCCTGGTGAGAAGGTTTTTGAGGAAATTTCAAGAGTTCTGAAGCCTGGTGGGACAATCCTGATCTACCAGAATTTGAAATCTGATAAAAAGGATGCTGATAAGGTAAATTTATTACTGTTTGTTAGTTAGTAAATTGTGCTAGTGTGATGTCTCATTAGTGTTTTTGTCAAGGCAATCTCTGCTCTCGAGCGCAAATTGCTGTTAGCAGGATTTCTTGAAGTGCAATGTCTCCAACTACAATCAGTTTCACCAGCTGAAGTTGTTAACTCATTTGGAGTGAGTTTCAGTTACATCTTATACTGTTGATGTCATTTTCATTCGATCCTTTCTCTTCTATTAATTGGTTTGTAATGACATTGGTTACAAAAGAATCATTGGTGATTGAATGCGAATCCACGAGAAAAAGGATTCAATTGTACTCGTTGGTTTTATGTTGTACTGCTGTTTTAAGATTCGGTGTATAAATATCTCAAGTGTTAACTCTGGGGTGAATGTTTGTGCTTCATTTTGGAGGTCCTTTTATTGGGGAAGGATTGTAAATGTTAATTAAGATTTTCTGTATTTTGTTGTTTCATGCACTGTTGCTTCTGGGTTTGGGAACCAATAGATTGAGATTTTAACTTTCTATTATTCTCTCCAAGATGAAAATTTGGTCGTCAAAGCTTTTTTATTGCATTATTCATCTTATGTAATTTTGAAGTGTGTATTTGCAATATTTATATACGTTGTTGACTTGTAGGTTAGGGGGAAGAAGCCTTCTTGGAAAATCGGGTCATCCTTTGCCATTAAGAAGGTCCCAAAAGGTTTATTGAAACTTCAGGTGGACGATGATTCTGATTTGATTGATGAAGATAGCCTCTTAACCGAAGAGGATTTGAAGAAGCCACAGCTTCCACCTGGTATGATAGCAAACTCACATGCTCGTTGTCTTTGTTGGGCCTCTTTAATGTATCTATCATGCTCTAAACAAAAACATTTGTGCAGTTGGTGATTGTGAAGTTGGAAGCACAAGGAAAGCTTGCAAAAACTGCACTTGCGGGAGGGCCGAGGCAGAGGAGAAAGTACAGAAGTTGGGACTGGCTATTGATCAGCTGAACATATCACAGTCCGCTTGTGGGAATGTGAGCTCTATTATGACTTTCATTTGAGGATACCAAAATTGTCATAGTTTGCAGTTTTATTGATCTCAGAGGTATTGGTTGTTCGTTTTGTAGTGTGGACTAGGGGATGCTTTTCGCTGCAGTACATGCCCTTACAAGGGTCTGCCGCCATTCAAACTGGGCGAGAAGGTATTGAATGTTATTATTCATTGTCGTCTCCCTTTTCTGTCTCTTATTTGTGTGCTTCTATGAACTGGAGTCGAAATAGAAGCTTGATGTATACAATTATTTACTAATGCAGGTATCACTCTCGGGCAACTTTCTCACAGCAGACATTTAGATCTGAAATTGGCAAGGGCTGGCTGTTGCCCATATGTATTGAATTTTTCTGGACAACAACAGGCTAGGCTCCGTTCATGAACATAAACGTTTTGAGTTTGAGCTGAAATTTATTGTCAAATTCTGGCATATGATTCCATTTATATTTTTAGGTTAGGTTTTGAGTCCGTCCTTGAGCTGTACCTTACAGAATGATTGAGGCAGATAATAAATTCTATTTTCGTACAAAAAGTATAGATGCGGAAAATACATAACCAAAATCAACCCATATCGTCTTTCATCTCTCTGAATACAATCATACCCTCATATATTTGGGAACAAAAATGAGTCTTATTTGGTGGTAAGTTGTTGAGAGAGAATAACAAGCAGGCCTTGTGGACCAACTAAAATTTCGTTCAGAAAATTTAACAAACCAACCCAAACAACCGGAGTAATATCGACACCGGCAAGAGGTGGAATCAGTTTTCTGGTTTGGACTAGAAAAGGTTCAGTGGGGGCATATGCCACAACATATGGAAACTTTTCAAGAGGGATTTTTGGGTACCAAGACATCACTATTCTTAAGATAAACAGAAAGGAAAATGCGGAGAGAAATGGACCAATTAAACCAATTGCCAATTTTGCTGTATCTGGATGCAATTCCAAATCAGCCAACACAAACCTAACTTCTAATTTGATATTTCTAATGAAAGACATAGCTACATCAGCTTCTGCTTCTGCTACTGCTTTTGCGTCTGCTGCATTTGATGGTCGAGTGTTTAGCAATTCTGCAGCAACACCACCCAGGAAACAACAAGTGCTAACAATGGGATTTCTTCTCATAGTAAACCTTTTCTGCAAGTGTATATGAATGACGAATTTCAGAATTCAGTGTAGCCGCAAGCTGAAGATATAGAAACAGGAAGAGAAATAGAAATAGACTTTGTGAGAAAGCATTATGCTTCTAACCATTGTTAATTCTTCGTCATTTCTTATGCAAGAAGAGTTGATTTCTGATGTGTGACGACTAAGCAGCTTCATCTTCATATTTTTGCTGCTGTTAAAGAATAATAACGGTGAGTGTGTACTCAGAAATGGGTTTACAATTATATTCCTTGCTACTGACATCAAATGGGTAGCTGCTGCTGCTGTTGTTATTTCTATCATCTCTCCTATTCTCTCTGCCTCTGCCTGTCTTATCTTCTTCTCGAGATGTTGTGTTGGCACTTTGAAGAGAGATTGTAGTCTATAGATCCATTATAGCCATTAGATATCGCACACCTTAGTCTGTTTTTTTTTTAAAAGACCCTATAATTGTGAACAATGTATACATTGGGCCTCCCATTGTTCTTGTCCTAATTTTGACTCCTGTGTCGAAAATCACAATTAGAGCACTGGTAATTGTGTGGTTAGAAAGAAATATTCGCAGGAGTGTGGCAGCGTATTGGGCCTGAACACACTTACCCTTGGCCTAGTCCAACAAGATTGGGTGATGATATTTCCATCCCAATTGTGTTTTAACCACACAACACAAATTTCATTAATGTCTATAGAAATTTAAAAATTACAGTATTTTATAAATTAATTTATATAATATGAAAAATTACCCTATTATAACTTGAAATATCTTTTTAAAACTTTTTTATTATAGAAATTTTAAACAAAGTTAAATTATGACTAGGGTTGTTCACAAATTGAATTACACAAGATTTTACAAAAGTTGTATATAATTTATCAATTTGAGGATTAAAATTTTTCAACTTATCTTTATCCTTATATTAAAGAACTAAATTTGCATCCAATCCAATTTGAATTACTAAAAGAAAAAATTTTAAATTAGCAATCAATCTACTACAAACTAAAAAAAATTATAATTTTAGTACTCATCTATTAATTACAAAATTAATTAAGATAATAAAAAATAGTTTTTTAAAATTTTCAAATAAATATGTTAATTTAAAACAAAGTGATAAAATAAACATGGAAATATACTGTTGATGCAAGAAAATGTCTGACCATTTTCCTACACCAAGCATTAAGTGATTCACGGTGGTGTGGTGGTGGTTGATCGATTTTTTGTGTGTTTGTGATTGGACTCAGGTCTCTCCGAAGCTGCCTACGTACCCCTCTTTCTTCTCTCTTTTCTCATTTCCTCTCTTCTGTTTCTTCCGGTTCTCTTTCTTCTAGTTCTCTTAGTTCTTTCTCCTCTTCTTCTTCTTCTTTGGTGGGGGATCAAGTCACACGTAGTTCTTATTTGGGGGAGGGGATGATGATATTATAGAGGAGATGATGATCTGACAGGTTAGAGTGGCAAGGTGGCAGCTCCAAGGAACTATAGGGTGGTTGTCATTCAATGTGTAGGATTCGCACCTCAGAACAACCCGAACATAAGTCCCCCAGTTTTCAGTAAAAATATGATTTTACTGAAAATTATAGTTTGTATGGGCCTTTCGTAGGAACAGATGCTCTATACGAGATCTAGGCATCATTGAACGAAAAAGCAAAGAATCATTGATTAGTTAAATATTCTTAACATTCCTTGGCTTATATTTTGCTTGTATTTGAGTTATATTATGATATTTTGATG